>CM038217.1:204504693-204600042 GCA_021442155.1 Cymbidium sinense
AAAGTTATGATAATTTGGTATAAATGCAATAAAATATTTCACCTATTCTTTTCTCTATGAAAGATATCTATGTAATGTTTAGCAGCATTCATTGAATATTTTTGGTGTTCCTACTGTTTTCATCCCATAAAATCACAAATCATCTCACCAGGACAACACCTGCCACCCTGCCTTATCCGCAACTCAAACTTCCAGAAAAAAAACAACAAATTTGCAATCTTATCCACAATTCAAAATTCAAATTTTGAAATATGAAATTCAAACATTTAATTTGAAACATCCTGACATGGGGAGACTGCAGGACTCACCCCCGTATGTAATACCCAAAAAATACATAATAGGTAAAATTTATCACATTTTAAAACATACCTATTTTCACGTACCCTGAAAATCATCATACGCAATTTTATAAAATTCTACGTTCATATTGAACAAAATAATATATATATATATGATATTTTTCATTTAATTAATATTTAACCACTGTTAAGTTGATCTAATAAGCAAAATAAAAGTAATGTGGCAATTAATTCATGCCCACTAATCTCTTCATGCAACGGAAGATGAGGATTAGTGGAAAAATTGGACGGTTAAGATTAAGATTAATTAAATTCATTCTTTTTATTTAACCTTTCCGTTTCCCTCATTCTCCAATTGTTTTCTCCCTATTTTCTCGTTTTCCTCTGTCGCACCTCCTTGTGCATTGTTTTCTGTCTACGGCACTATGCCGTGTCTCCCAAATCTCCTGATATCGGTAACACAGTGTTGTGCTCTGAGCTCCAACTGTTGACGTGAATTGGGGAACGGTGGTGGAGCTGCTGAGTTCGATATTGCAGGGAGGCAGTGGGGAGAAGAAAGGTTAAGGCCGGGAATTGAGTTAGTAGATAAAAATATATATTCAATTGAAGTAAGATATAGTAGTTAATATACCTAACAACTATGTTAATTAAATAGTTAGCAACCAAGTGAGGGGAATTTGGAGGAAAACTGAAACAGTTGAGAGATTTTGAAATAAATTTGGGTAAGCAATTATTTTATATTTGTGCATATGTGCATTATAAATTTTACAAGAATTATATCAGTTTAATTGAATGGTTGTTGTTGTAATTAAAGCAAATAATACAAAAAATTTGTAAAATTGAGTTTTTTCATCTGTTCTAACTATATAAATATATACAATTGATGAATTAGCAATCTAATGTAAATTAAGGAAAGTATAAATTACATTTTGAGTTAGAATTAAAAAATACTTAATGAGTTGTTATTTCTACAATTATAAATTTAATTAAGTTATGATAATTTCATCAGCATACAATGTTGTATGATAGAAGTAAATCACTTGAAGTAGTGTGACTATTTATGAAAGTTTGAATGTGCAGGTCCTGGTAAGAATGTAATATTAGTGAGATTTGACTTGTAATTGCTAAATTAATTTCAAATTTTCTATGAGACCGATATTTTTCACTGCCATTATTACTACTTGTGAATGCATTATACATTGCAATTAGATTTATTTCATATTTTATCAGATCTGACTGATTTTCTACACAATATATAAATCATATTTTATTAATTTACTATGATTATAATCAAATCATATTCATTGATGTCATATAATAATATTACAATATTGATAAATGACTTAGTGCAAGTACTACTAAATGTTAAATGAAAGTAATATATATATATATATATATATATATATATATATATATATATATATATATATATATATATATATATATATATATATATATGAATGATAAAAGAAAATATCATAAAATTACTTTAAATAGACCGCAGATAACATATGTAGGTAGGTAAAATTATAAATGAGGCTTTAATAGTAAATCATAAAATTCATGACTCTTGTCATTCATGTTGAACCAATTGATGTCAAAGAGATTGTTGATATGCAATATTGAGATGGCCAACCTTATCAGCAGTTTTGGCTAATGGGCCAGGTGACTGTCACTATGTTATGATAGAAGTCAAACTTATATAAATATAAATGAAATTTTTAACAAAATAAATTGATTTGAACTTAACATGATTTCATAAATCGAATAACCCGCATGTAGTCATGTTTATGTTTCATAGCTTTATAAACCACCCAATTCTTGCATTCGACAACATATATTTACTTATTGTTACATTTCGTAAGTTTTAATTTTATATAGCATCATCTCACCGGGTTGTTAACTTATGATATTGCATGCAATTTTCAAGTAAAAATAAGGATGATGGTAGTGTAGATAAGCCTTTTGACTTGTACAACATTTAGTATACAATTTTGAGAGATTTTAAAGATTTATTGGAGTACATATAATTTATGATTTAGTATACATTTAGCTCTATTACATTGGGATTTAATTTTACAGCCAATTAATTAATTTGAATATGAAAAGATTGTTAAAAGAATTCAAATGTAAGAATTAATAACTTGGTGAGATTCAATTTCACCCACTTGTCTAATTCATCATGTGGATAAGTTTGTGGAAATGCGACTAAGTCATCTTATTCTACTACACTTGAACTCAAAGAGAGAGAGTGGAGAGAGTGTCACACCCCAAATGACTCCCCATTCTGACGAGGTGTGGATGAATTAATGATTCCAACAACACGCTCTAATACGAATATTAACAAAAGTGAAATTATGTATCAAATCATCACAAAAAAATTCATATATTGATTTTCTTAACTAATTAATTCATATCACATAAATCAAGCATTTAGAATCTTGTTGCAAATCTGAGAACTAAACGCATCGATAAAATTTTCAGCGCATCAAAAAACCGATAATCTTCCAAAACTATAACAAACTATACAAATCAACAAACCGAAATCTTTTAAATCAAATTATCAAAGCTAGTTAAAATAGATAAATAAGTAAAGTTCGTGAAAAAGAAATAATCGCATGATATTTAAAATTTAGAAAGTAAAGAGTGGTAAATATGATAAAATGAATCAATAATATAAAAGTATCAGATAAATAATAATTTGTTTATTATTTATTCAGGTTATTATTTAAGAATTTCGCTATATCAAATTCTTTCCTAAAAATTTTTATAATAGGTTTTGACTTTCATAAAATGAGGCCACGGCCTTTTTGCGGGCAGACCTGCACTATACTACTTACGACACCAAATCGACGACAAAATGCCCAACCTCGTCGATGTCCGAATACTAAGATCCTCTCAAGGTTCATCTCATAACTTTTATCTTATGATTTTATAACATAATTTTCCTATCATATTTTCGACATTTCTCTTTTTATCATTAATAATACATGTGTTAAAATATTTCAATATGCATGTAAAGAATTATATATGTAATCATTAAATATAATCATGTGGAATATAATAAAAGTATTTGTATTTATAAAATAAGAATATAATATCTATCATTCATATTAATAAAATTACTAAAAATTGGTAGACGCATACAGACTATAATAATTTAAATTAATTCCCTCACCTGTTGCCGACGCCTGACACAACCTATAATCAATAACTCGAATACATGAATTCATAAATAAATTTAACATAGTAGTAGACAAACTTAAACTTCATTCTTACTAAAAACGATGTCTCCATATAATCTTTCAAATACAAGAAGCAATAATCTACTAACTAACGCCAATACTTAATTAAATTAACATAAAGTAATAAAATTCATTGTTTTCATAATTAACACATTCATACTACTACATTATATATACATACATATTTAAATTCTCTATTAATATGCTAATATGCTAATATTATAATTTTACACAATATGTTCATAAATTTGTTTTAAAGATATATAGTTATTTTCACAGTTATTAATTTATGCTACAGTACTCGGGATTAATTAGATCATTTAAATAGAGATTAACTAGGAATTAGCTTAGAGAGTAAATTAGCTATTTACTTAATAAATGATAATACAATTTTTTTTTATATATATATTTTTGTTCATTTTAGAACAAAAGTATAGAGAATATGATATATCTAATGATTTTGGGGTATGAAAAATATTGGAGTATATTTTAATATACATGACTAAAAGAAAAACCAAGTACAAATGCAAAATTTTAAATTACCTTTTTTTTGGATATTACTTCCTCTTAAAAAAATTTTGTCCTCAAAATTTCTTCAATCATTCGAATAAAGGAAAACATCACCTCATCTCTTATTCATATTCCCAAATATTCTTTAACCCCTATGTTTCCATTTAATTTTTAGGAAATGTTCTAATCTCTTCACAAAAAATCTTTTCCTCCAATAGTCAAATTTGTAAATTCAAGTTTTATGGAATAATCTTCTTCTAATTGATCCATTTTCTCAAATGTGAAATGTGATATGAATGATAGGTAAAGCAAAGCGTAGTTGTATATCAAATCCTTTCAATGATTTCATGACCATGCTTTTAATTTACCAAATCTACTAATTCCTTTCAGTTTGGCTTTCAAAATACAAATTCTCCAACTTGAAATTCTACAACTTCGGTGTTTTAAGTCGTACTTTTGTTGACGATCTGAGCAATTTCTCTATCCGATTATGATTTTCTCAGTTTGATCAACCAACTGACTAACGCTCTTCTCTTACTACAACTCAATGGAGTTCTACACTTTCACTACACATCTAATCATCGAATACTGGGATTGGTATTATTGTAAGTAAACTCGATCATGTAGAATCATCTTCCACCTCCAAAATCTAAAACACAACACAAATCCTCAGACTTGAATTGTTCTTTTCACCCAGGATGAAAAGTCTGAAGCTTACTGCCTCTCTCAATTTCATTCCATAATCTAAGTAATCTACCATCTCGCTGAGATTTATTACTTTTGTAACAAAGTCTTCTTAATTTTAACATATAATCTAGATAATTTATCAACCGAAATGCTGTTTACGTAAGAAAAAATGACTTGTCAATCTATCCACAACAACCTGATACTTATCACGACACGGATCTAGAAATCCCATAACAAAATCCACCTCTTTGATGCCCGCTTTAACAATCTTCGACATTTAGAGACATATTTAAAATTGAAAAAATTACGGATGGGATGATTACAAAAGTAGTATAGCTTTTGTATTTTGGGAGACATAAAGGTGGTGGCAGGATCAACACAGGGAAATGTTTGAAATGGTAGCTATTACACAGATCAAATGGAATGAATTTGTCAAAATGTTCAAGGATTGGTTCATTCACCATCAGCCCAGATCAAATTGGATGAATTTGTCAAAGTGTTCAAGGATTGGTTCATTCCACCATCAGCCAGACTTGTTTTACATGACAAATTTTTAATCAAGGGATAAAAAAACTATAATGCAAGATGAAGTCGAGTTCACTTCTCTTCTAGATGCTCCATTATATTAAGACGAAGAGAAATATCATGATTTCATGGCCGATCAATTATCAAGATCATGATATCGACAGTTCGTGTTGAAAGGGCTAGGAGAATTGAAAATGAGTTGAACTTTTCCAAACAACATTGGGATTCGCAGACTGGCAAATGCAAACTTCTGAACCAAACTCAGATCTGGGCCCACTAGTCGCAGATTTTTCAATAGATTATCAACTACCTGAATCAATCAACCCCGCAATTCATCGGATCTACCTTCACCGCTCAGGTTTTACCCTGTTGAATTATCTTCGATGTAGTATGCAATTAGTCTGAGATCACCATCTAATCTTTCGCCATTTCTTGAAAATTAATCTGTAATTAGAATTATTTATTTGATACATATTTATTAAATATCATATATGCATGAAAAATGATCTATCACGCCCGCAATATCGTGTTGGGAAGCGTAATTGGTAAGTCATCATATTCTATTACACCGACCAATCCTGAATAGGTCATGGATAAAGTGGTATCGAGAAAATAAAGTTGAGAGCAAATCTTCCAAAACTATACACCCAAAACTCTACAAATCAACAAACGACTAACTTCTACCCACCTCGATCTTGCTGAAATTATCAATGATCATCATAAACTAAAGTTTTAGAGACAAATAACGCTAAAGTAAGCTAAAGACATTATAAATAATCGCATACATTTGAAATTTAGGAAAGTAAGAGTGGTAAATATCCGCAAAATGTAATCGACAATATTCAGAAAGTAGTAAATATAATCATTTCAGAAGTCGATTATTTATTCAATTATTTAATGAAAGCAATTTCGCCTATATCAAATCTTTTCCCTATAAATGTCATTTATAACGAGGTTTTGACTCATAACATAAGCGTCATCACTCTCAAACAAAAGCTGAGTAAAGTACGACTATACTACTTATCTAATCCTCCCGACAATTAATCACCAAAGGCCCCAACCTCAACGTTAGTGGAATACTAAGATCCCCCGTTAATCTCATCTATCTGCAGATTTTTATAACATAATCTTCCTATAATTTTTTTCCGACATTTCTCATTATCACATTACTTCATTTAACAAAATGTAAGATAGGAGAATATGTCTATATGTTTAATGATTTGGTGTGAAAAATATTGAGTATATTTTAATATGCATGACTAAAAAAAAATCAAGTAAAAATGCGAAATTTTAAATTACCTTTTTTTTTTGGATATTACAGACAGTGCATGGGGGAAGCAGCTTCATCTCCCCTCTCTCTGAACAAGTTCAATTTGAACCAAGAGAACGGTTCAGATTTCTAATAAAACTTGGTTCAATTATCATAATTTGTGTTCAATTTAAATACCTCTTTATGTATATGAGAGTAGTTTTTGATTGCTTTGAACTTTTAAGGTTATTTTCTCTGTTTTCTCCGTTTTGGAGCTGTCATTTTTTATTTGATCAAATGATGAGCCCGTATCTTGATTGATTCATGATCCTAAATCCTTCTCCCTCCCACGAGAATCTGTTCCAACAATTCCTGCAGTCCAACTGCTGTCACAGCACCTGATAATTTCTTCCAGCTGTTGATCCAGCCACAAATATCACTTCTAGTTGTTGTTTTTCCTTCCTAGGCGCAGCACTGCACTTCCAGCCGCAAGACCTACTAACAGCACCCCTGATAGCAGCGGTTTGGCACTCAAAACTGCTACTACAGCCTCTGCACCTGCCGAATAGCCCCATTACCACATCCCTTGATCTTATTTTCTAGTACTCCCTTAACTTGTTTATTCATTCAATCACATTCTCAATATGCAAGAAGGGTGTCACATACACTTTCAAATTTTGAAATCAGATGCACATCCTCATTACAATTGGAGAAGCCAAATATAGGAGGAATTAAGCTGAGCCCTTCACCCCATTCTTGGATCAAAGTTGCTCATTAGAATGAAACCAAAGCTTGAATAATAGCTCCTTGATGTGCAAGCCAACCAGTAGCAAGGAGTTGACTGGCTCCCTTCCAGCTAAGAAATATGCATTGTTGTATCATATGGGAGATCAAGCTTCATCCGAGGAAGTTCTACAGCATGAAGAGCTCTATCAATACTCGAACGTTATAATCCTTAGATAAAGTCTAGGTTCAAACTTTTTTTTTTTTTGAAAAAAAAAATGAGTGATATATGTAAAAGTCTAGGTTCAATTTGTGCTTATGTAAAAGTAAAATGTCATGCAAAGGAAGCTCCCCTAAAATATACAACCCTTGCAAACTTTCCTGATTTTAATAAGCTTGACTGAATTATTTCAACATTATATAAAAAATGAGTGATATATCATGAGATTTTCGCCTCCTCGTTGACGCATGTCATTTGCAGAGCATGCGACCAGCATCCGACACACATGTCATATGTCCAGTCTTAAAAAAGGTCAAATAGGTGGGTGTCTACACATTGACTAAAATAATTAGGTTTAAATTTTATAAACATTAACTAAATGTATAATTAAATGATATATTTTGATGATTCAAGCTGTATCTAACGACCTTTGTTAATTTTTGTATGCAATACTCAAAAAAATAATTGATGACTGATCATTTTAAGTTATTACTAGAAGTTAATTACTTTAAATTTTCATTGCACATAATATTTTCATAATTTTTTATTCTTTTTTTGCCAGCTTTCATAGTTTATGAATATGAATGGTATGATAATCTTGTATTCATATTTTGTATCCTTAAATATCAATTTTTATTTTCATCCTTACAATACTAAAACTTTTTAACTCATTTCATATTTATTTAATTTATGTAATTATTATATTTAAAATTCATAAGATATATGAATTATAATGTTGTATCAAATATGAGTTTGTATCTTATATTTTCAAAAATAAGAGTGCCCCAGATCCATCTTGGATCGTGTCCATGCACCTATGTCTATATTAGTGCATCCTAGGTTAGCACTAATAAGGCTTAAGAAAACAATAACATTAACACCTCACTCAACTGCAATTTTATAATGAAATCAAGGAATACTTCATTCTTAACGCTATGTTAACCAAGAGAGTAACTTTAGCATATGTTTGAGGCCATAACAGACACAAATTACAATTTCATAAAGAAATCAAGTACTAGTAAAGTTCATTAAAAAAACATTAACACCTCTTTCAATTGCAATTTCATAAAGAAATCAAGTAGACTTGATTTCTTACACTACGTTGTCCAAGAAAGAATCTACAACACACGTTCGAGGGCATAACCAATACAAAAACTAAGCTTATAAACAAACATCAACACCAGATGAGCAAAGTCAAACACAGATGATGATCATCATCAGCATCAAACAGAAAGATAATAAAAAGACGGGTATAATGACCCCAAACAGATGCGTAGGGAGGCTTTTACTCAAAATGAACACTGGAATAATTAAATTGTCTTTCCTCGTACGTGTCCTTTTGTGTAGGCTAATCCGTAACAGATAATAAATGCCAATTTAGAAACTTAAACCGCCAAAATGGCTTTGAAAGAAATTTAATCAAAAAGTTCAAACTGCTCCATATCCCTTATCTTCAGCAATTAACAACAGATTTATCAAACTAATCTCTCAAGTGCCACCCTATTAATTAACCTCCAAGACAGGAGAAATCATAACATATAAAGTTAAATTGATAAAAATTGCCAGGGGGAAATAGAATGTAGAGCACAAAATGGTTATGGCCAGTAGGAAAATTGATCGTCTACTTTATATAAAAAAATGTGAGGTGGATAGGAACAAAGTACATAAGAAATTTTAGTTCTCCATTCAAATAAGGGCACCACAGGACAAATTAATAATGTAGAAAAATATTCATTGCATGATCTTTCAATCAAGAAAATCAATAGAACTTGAAGTAATACAAACCTTACACATAACCACACTAACAAAGCTAAGCTTACCATTCAAGGTTTCAAATAAAAGACAAGTAGCTCCTAAATTTACTAGTAAATCTGCTAGCAGTACTCATCTATAACATTCCCCAAAACAGTTGTACGAACAGGACATTAAAATTAAATAGAAAATCCTTTAGGAAATATTTAAGTGAAAACCTTCGGGAATGGGTAGCTTTATCATCCCTCTCAGAAAATAAAATCAATGAACTAAGATTTTCAATCTTCTTTGCTTGCTCCAGCAATCTTCTCTCACGATAAGCTTTAGCTTTCTTCTCCTCCTCCAACTCTAAAGCAATTCTCTCCTTCTCTAGCTCACTCTACATATTGAGAAACGAGCAAAATCAAAATATAAGAGTTAATCAGTAGAAAGGTTGTCAAGCTACAACTATTACTGACCTGTAATAGGGTGTTCCGTAGATTAAGAATTTCTTCCTCCAGATGTTCAGATTGAGAGCTCTGAAGTACACATACCAAAAAAGAAATAAAACTCTAACAAAAGAAATCTAAAAAGAGACACATTGTTTCCAAAAAAAGGAAATAAGCTTTGCACGAAGCTCTTCAATTTCTTTTTTTTGCCAAGAGTGCAGCATCTGTCAAAATCTGAATGCTCAAAGAACACAAAATTAATGATTTGAAAATTAAATGAATATGCATCCTAAAAGCTGCTTAATGATAATAAACAAAAGTAAAGTAAAGTGAAAACAAATAAATTAATTATTAGAATAACTAAAACTCAACATTTTTTGTTGGCGTAGGCAGATTCCAGTTGAGCAGGACCTCATTCACACAGGCATAGTTTTTTACTTGAAGAGCTCTGCTTGAAAACAGGAGACTAATTTTGTCTCGTCTGCATGAATCTGCCGTGAACACAAACCAAAAAGGACGCGTCAATCAATCCAGAGAAACGAATAATCTACAAACCAAGTAAGCAAGCAAAGGAAGGCAATAAAATACATAACCATTAGCCGGCAAGAAAAAGTTGAGGCTTTTAACTGCACTTTTTGGGAAAGTAATTCAAAGTCTTTAAAGTTCGGGAAGTAGACATAGCACCAACTAAAGATATGATGGTCAACAATATGATAGTCAACAATGAACTAATGTGAATTGAGCACTAACGACAAATAATAGGGGATGAGCCAACAATGAGAGCGGAAGAATCAGTGAGCCTCCAAAATGGTAAGGCTACCCCACAAGTCAATAAGACTGATCATAAAAGCCTTAATGGGTGAATATAAACGGGAGTCTTAAACATGTAGTTGTAATGGAGATCAGGCCAGCAAGGAATGCATTTACGTTCTAATGAATCTAAAAACCTATAATATTGAGCAAGTGGGAGGCTGTGATTTGGTTATAAATTGAGGTCAACAAACACAGATTAACAACAATGAATGATAAGTAGTAAAATAAATTTGATTCACTATTTAGTCAATCTAACCTAGACAGACAGGATCAGTTTCCATAGGCAAACAAAAAAAGTAGTGGTGGCCACTGACAAAGCTCTGTTGAGGCGTAATATGCTAATTTGGACAACCTTCTAACCTTTATATCATCGAGTTATATTGAAATATGAAGTTCATTTGTAACCACTTTTTCCCACCATAGATAAAACTTTCTAAGAAAACATTTTTGGTAGATTGTCGTTAAAGTATCCCTTAAAATATTTTTAAGGGACAAACCGAAAGAACAATTATGATACTAGAATTATCAAATTCAGCACAAAAAGGACAACCCAGATCTTTCTAAAGCCCATTAAACTATCAAAGATCTATTAAGGATTTCGTTGTGTGAGGCTTTAGATTATTGTTTGCTTCTATGAAATTATTATCACGACTTGTCCCAGGAGTTCAGAGTATCACAAAATAGACACAACAAATAATTAAAGCATTCATACATCACTATTAACAGAAAGAGTATATTACATCATTATTTTAAATTTTACAAGATTACTCATAATGTACTACAACACGTAAATTACTTTAATGCTAATTAGAAATACTAGATCCTGAAGAAAATCTTCGGTACATGTATTCCTTCCCTTATCCATTTATGTCATATAGATTTTTCAAAAAATGATCATCAACTAAAGATTGAGTTTAACCACTCATTAGATAATTACATCTCAAAATTATAGAGATTCAAGAATTAATAAATATTATACATAAAAGTTCCTATTAATGAATCAAAATCATATATATTTTAATGAAATAATAGAAAAATGCATTAATAAAAGGATAAAATCAATAAATTTATACTTTTTCTTCTAATTTTCATGTTTTTTAACTTTATAATACACCCATCATAGGAGTTACAATCAAAATATGTATATAAAAGGCACACAAACATAACCTTTACCAAATTGACTCTAAAGAGAAGGTAGCATTATCTAACCTAACCGAGAATAACATGTATCGTTTACCATTTCATTTTTGTGCATAGATACGTTGTGTCCCCATCTTGTATCATAAGAGCGTGAACATCACTAGTCAACATACTTAAGCAATGTCTATAACATAGTTATTTTTATTTTATCATGTATTTCAATAATAACTTTAACTTATCAAAAAAAATATCACTTAAGATTTAATTATAAAATAATAATCACATCAATATGAAAATTTCATAAACTAAAAAGAGACAATCATTGTGCAATATTGATTTGATGTCACATAAAACTTTACTTGTTTAGAAGAATAAAATCACTTGTTATATCAGATGAGCATTCACATATCAATCATAACCAATACATTTAGTTTAGAGAAAAGAAAATAATAATTATAGAAAAATATATATATAATTAGCCACTTTAATTTGGTTATTACTTTCTTTTGAACAAAATTCCTCTTGTTGTAACCTAGAATTATGCCCAAATGTTAATCTTCAATATTATTATTTTATTCCATGCTATTATATCATTGATTAATATTACTATTACTATTATTATTATTAATCCTAAAACTTCTATATTTCTAATAATATTAATTAATATTCATTACTATTATTCATAATATCATCTTATTATATTATTATTATTTATATTATCATTGATTAATATTTATACTAATACTATTGTAATAAATATTCTATTATTATTATTATTTTACATTATTTATTATTATTATAAATAGATTATTATTTTATTATTATGTATAGCATTATAATTATACTATTAAATTATTGTTAGTATCATTACTTTTATTATTATACTATAATATCATCATTTCTATTATTATTAATTAATATTTATATCAAGATTATGAAAATTGGATCGAATAGAGAACCATAAGAAGTAAACGTTCAAGATTCAATGATTCGATGAGGGTTGAGCTACATGACATAATAAATATTAAAATAATTAAATATTGACCTAATTAAAAAGATAACACATAAATATATGATACATATATAATAATAAAAAAAATAAACAAGTATATAAATAATATTTCTAGTAATTATAAGTTTAAAGATCAACATAAAGCACATTAAGATATAATTATATGTGTGTTATAATCTAGATATGTATATTATATTTATTTAAAATTAATAAAAATTATAATATAATTTTATAAATATAAGTATAATTTATAATCAAAATATAATATATAAAAAAAATTTAGTTTGCAATAAAAGTATAGATTTTAAAATATAAAAATTATTTTTAAAACTATATAAATATAGCTAACAAAAAAATATAATCTTTAAAATATATATTTTTAATAACTTTTTATATTATGAAATATAATAAGAATATAATATAAAGTTAAAAATTAAAATATTATTCTTATATTATTATATCTCAATGCCATTTACTATTCTTAAAACTAAAACATAGTTGCACTCTTTAGTCCTGCCTCATAAGTAAGAACAAGTGTTGCACTCCTTAATCTTTATATACCAAAAAAAGCTCAAAGAGTAACCTTCTAAACTACTTGAGTGGTTACTTGGCGGTCATATTATTAATTAATATAATTACATTCATGTTAATAAAAACAAGATTTTTAGAATTAATAAGATTATAAAAATAATTAAATTCAAATAATTAAAATTTTGTTTTTAAAAGTTAATATAAATTTTATTAAAAAAAATTAATTATTTGATTAAATAGTTTAAAATGGATAAATGCTTAACGAGCATGTATTGAACCAGGCAGTTTCTTCAAAGCAAGATTTCCAATAAGCGAGTTTCTCCTCAAGCCGCCTGGTAAGACCACTTTTCGTGGCCATCGAACCTGGGGTGTCAAAAAACCGACTCCAAAATCCAAGTTCTAGTTGACGATTAATTTTGGTTCAAGTCTAAAATTAATTTAATATTTTGGGTCAAATTCAAATTGACGCCAACTGATATTGACCGATTTTGACATGCTAACTTGAATTTCACTGATTTTGATGCGAACCCATAATTGTCCTAAATTTAACTCGATTTTAATCTAGAATGTATGTATAAATAGATTTGTCGTTGAAAGAAGGTAAAGTTCGGATTGAAGTTTTAGACCCATTCAATAAACGGGTCAAGTTTGATTATTCAGGTCATACCCAAACCTGACACGTCGAGCTGAATTTTACACCCCTAATTGGATTGTTCTCATGACCAATTCACAATTGAACCGATCCGACCATCGAATACAATTTGATTTTAACAACATTGAATATATTGATGTGACTAATATAGATAATATTATGTTATTATTATACTATTATATTATTACTACTTTATGATTATTATATTAATATTATTAATTTTATTATTATATTATTAGTAGTAGTAAAATATATTATTATTACATTATTATATTATTATTAGTATTATTATCAAGTATATCTCTTACCTCTCATTCTTCTCAATTTGCCCTAACAGTGCGCCTACGATCCATTCACTTCTTGATGCAAAGCCACAATCTTTACTTTGCACTCGAGAGCCTTTGCTCGTGGGTTCTGAATGAGCTTGACCTCCCTCCTACCCTCTCGATTTCTCTCTCTCTTCCTTCTTTGTTTCAACCAATCAATCATCTTTACAAAAGGCACCCAAACAAACCTTAATGAGGGGATAAGGTTGCTAAATATTAATTGCACATCTCAATCGGTAATCTCATATCTTCTAAATATGATGCATTTAATAGGTTTATTTATGATTTATGTTCATTGCATGAATGTTATCACAACCAAGTATGACACTATAATTATCTTTCAATGATTTACCTCCCTCATTCAAAAAAGATCCTTAATATTGTTATGGATGAAGTGCAGGTTTTTAGGTTCTCTTAATTGCTAATATTGTAAATTATTTATATTATATGCTATAATATTCCTTATAAATAAATTATGTATAGAGAATAAAAAAGAAATGATAAATAAATATGTTTTGCGTGCATGTTGAATGATGGAGTCATATGATGTATGGACGACAAACACATGAACACGGACATATCTATTGGACATACATTGGAAACACCATTATAATTTTTCTATCTTAAAAATTAAAATAATACAATAAAATTAAATAAATTGCATTAAACATTAAGAACAATTATCATTACATTGCATAATATGTATAAATATATATATATATATATCTATGTATATATATATATATATATATATATATATATATATATATATATATATATATATATATATATCTTCAAAAATCTATGCTTATTTTATACTTTCAAATAAATATTTCATCTTAACAAGAAATAAAAATATATGTTCAACTTTTATCAAAACTATGTAATTAAAAAATGTGAGATTGTTCAATCTCATCATTCACAAGATTAATTTGATTCAAGAATTCTTCACAAATCTTTTAATTTAAATAATTTATTAAATTTTTTTTTATTATTTTTTTTTAAGGTATTATGACATGCATGTCCATTTTCTATTTTATTATTTTGTATTGACACTTGTCATGTATCTTTAGGATGTATGTTTGCGTAATGATGTCGTGGCGTGTGGACACTACTACTACCATTACCGAGTCACCCTAAGGATGCTAATGACTTACGCATTGATGACTTTAACCTTTCTCATACAATAATAGATGTATGAGCTATAACATACTATGCAATGGGGTATGCATCAACTAGTGATAAATTAGTTATCTTTTCACATCATGAAATAATAGATTTATGAGCCATGCCCCACTATACAATAGGAAATAGATCGGCCAATGATGAGTTATGTATAGAAGGTCTCCTGAGGAAGATGTATTGAATATATAATAAAGAATGAGATATAATATGATAAACTCAATGCATATTCAAGTTGTAATACCAAGTTGAATGGTTTGATTCCATCAACTCTTAACCATTAAGTAATGTTTATTGTTATGTTATTGAAATGAATAGCAAAGTTCTATTTTTATTTTTTTGCATTTTAAATATGATTACTTGCATTCCTATTATTTCTTTTAACCTTTAAGTTATTATAGTTTACAACTATTATATATACATTGAATCATATATTTATAACTCACCACCAATAGTCAATAAATATTTTCCAAGAAAATCTCTAGTGATGTAAATCAATGAAAAAAAGGGTTTTGTTTACAACATGTGAGAAGTACCTAATGCAAGATACTTATTTACTTTTACTAATTGTATTGAATAGTTTAGATACCTGCCCTTCAAATATTATCATATAGCATACGTGTAATTTCATAATGCATAATGTCTTGATTTAGTGATTCTTTTAAAATAAAAAAAAGGGGAAAAATAGTTTCAAATTGTTATATTTATTTAGATGACAGGTAAAGATTCAAACTTCTTTCCAACCATTTGTTCTCGACTCAATATTCCAAGTTATTGAAGTAGGTGGTGTCATCCATGGTGCGCCTTAATTGCATCAAAATATGTAATGAGTTTCTTATTTTCAACAAAATAAATTTAAAAACTACAAACTTCTGTAGAACTAGTACCGCAATTGCAAATGAAGAAATGACACAAAAACAAGAAAATACTTTCCAGAACCAAAATATTTACATGATCAATTCAAGTGAACATGCAATCATACATTAGCAACACTCACGATGATCCTGGTAGGATTAACTATCCCATTAGAGAAAAATTTAAATGAGAGACAATATAAAGGTGCAGGAAAGATATTGCTTCATAGCATTGAGTTTGGGCATCCCTATTAGCTGATCTATGAAAATATATCCATCTAATCATCCAGATAATTATATCGAGCTAAAATAGAAACCTGTGAAAGAGTTATGTTGCATATAATAGCAGTATTTGCATTTCCACCAAGAGCAGGTTGCAGAATGCGAGTGAGCTTGCTGTCACGGTAAGGTACATGACCGCTGCATAAGAATCTTCCATGAGAAAAAATTTGCAAGCCACCCAATTGTTTGCAATAACATAAAACTGATACTGTAACTTACCCTTGGCTTTCAACACCATCACTAAGTTTTTTATAATAACAGTGCCAAGGGTCAATAAGCTTTTATTAATATGGGGAGCCTTCTTTCAATCGCATACCTTCTGCACCTGTTTTAACAGCACGTTCTGATCCAGCCAAATCCACCAAATTCTAAGAAAGGAACATTAACAACAATAAAAGAAGATAATAAAAATCATATCACGAAAAAAATAAAAAATGCATTGGGATGAGGGAAAGCATGCAAAAGTATATACTAAGACCGCCAATTCTGTTATCACATACCAGAGCAGATACACGTACAGCATCAAAACAATTATTTCTCCCTCCTGCTTTCAACAATCTGCAATTATATAAAATTCAGATAGATGATGCAGGAAAAAAACACCAAAATAACCAAGAAACCCCGTGAATTAACATACCATGCGAAAAATTGTATGGGACCTGCTGCTGTAAAGGTTCATATTCGTCTCCCCAATGTGGCGATGAGCTGCATGGTTTAACCAAGAGTTTTTAGGCCTCAAGTTTCCAGGATGCTACAATATAACTAAAAGTCAAATGGGCGTTCTAAGCCATACATTCACCAAATTCCACCAGTTCAAGGACTTGTTCAGGGGAGGTAACGATCTCCTCTTTCAAACCAGCAACATATATGCCTCTCTTCACAGATGAATAAGTGTAGATTTAATAAGAGACAAAAAACAGTAATTTTCCCTACGATGTAATAAGCATATCAAAGCATAAAATATACCTCAAGGGATTCATGAATTTGTAACTTCCGATGTTCAGGGGCCAATAAATCATTGATCTCTATATATCTCCATGTAAGACATTCGAACAAGGAATTCCCTATCAATTTCCTAAATGACCAAAAAATAAAAAACTAAAGATCATAATATATATTTCTATTACATTAATTGTATAAAATCATCATTAGCCTTCTCTGAGGATTTGAGGTCACAACCCTCTTTTTTCATTCATTTTAATATTCCTAGAGTTATTCACTATCCTGCACAAATTTTTTTCCAAAAAATAGCATTTGTTTATTATATGTCTATCAATAGATTTTCAGAACTAAAATGGCAGCCATGAAGATGATTACTTAACTAGTAAGTCAATTTAGTCGAATTTCCTAAAGGCCAATCAAAAGAGTCAAATCAAGTTACAAAAGAGTTGGGTCAAGCCGAATTACAAATATTCTACATCAATAATTCTTTTGGCCAAATTTCTAATTATATATTTAATTGTTTCATTTAAATTAAATGTAATTAGGATAAAGATTATATCATCCTTAGTTTATGTGATAAGGATAAGAATCTCATCATTATCTTACTTATAAAGAGGGGAACTTCTATAGAGTTTGAGACTAATTGAAGAATAGAATAATGATGACATCAAATATGTGTGTTCCTCTTTTGGCCCAAGTTACAGAAATAGGTTGTTCCAAGTTGTATATCAAAGCAATTTCCAATGGTGATAATTTCCTCTTTTTCTTCTCAAAGCCTTCATAACCCTCATTGAGATCATCTTCCTCCACCAATTGGCATTAGAGCTTCATTCATTCATTCATCATCATCCATCGATCAATATCAAATATTCTATAAATTATCGATCTTTCTTTGAATTTCTCAAAGAGTAGATACATTATTTTGTTAGTTGTAATTCACTTTCCCAAATTACATCATATATTCAAGTGATTTTAGGTTAAACTTTTAAAAGGTAAATGGATATTAAATAAGGCATTGGCCAAAGATTTCATCTTCTAACAAACACCATATGATCTAGTGCAAGGTTAGGCACAAACCTTTATGGTTAAGGGGTTGTTTGATTGGTTGCATTTATAGTGTAGTGTAATTCAAATCCTTGCATTTTGAATTTTTTATTCTTTGGTCTGCTGCATTTGAAATGAGCACATTTTGAGAGTGTATTTGAAATGCACTATATAGTTGAAATCTAATGTATTTGAAATTAGTCAAATTTGAGTAATTTTCAAATACACTATTCGATTAAGCGGGATTGACCACCGCCATCACGCCTTGATGACGCTCTTGCCGCATTCTTTTATCCTCCTCCACCCACTGGTAGCCGCATCCGTGGTCACCACATACCAACATCAAAACCTCCGTATTTTATTTAACTTTACCAAACAAGAAAAAACTAAGTTTGTAGCATTTCAACCAATAAAACTAAAATAATCTAAATGTATTCCTTCCACTTTATACTATATTCTTTTACAATTTTTTCAAATTCGAAATACCCCTAAGTATCCCTCTCGATCACAAGAAAGAACTTTCAATTTAGACTAATTTATAAGCTTTATGATGCATTGCTTTATAGAAGTAAATTGAACTAGAAAAAAGAATACACTATTATAGCTCAATGCAAATGATAATGCAATGATAACACATTCAATCAAAGATCACATTATTCTATTGTCCAATGTTATCAAGGACCCCGCCCTACTTAGTCCATAGAGGTAGTAGACCCAATCATACTAAAAAAAATCATTGCAATTATGTCATCCAAAGAAACCTCATAGATCTATGGGGGAGAGCATAGCAAAGGGGTCATTGTGCCTCTCTTGGATAATTTCTCTTCATACTTATCTTTCTAAGCTTCCACAATAGCAAACCCAATACTTTCTTCATATTAGCCTTTTCTCTTTTACAACTTGATATTTTTTATAACTTAATGTAAAACTCTTGGTATTCTTCTTCTAAAATCACGAGGCATAATATTTGGTTGGAAAGCAAAACTACTTGAACACGTCGTTATTGCACTTCACTCATCTTAACTTCTCAAATTTAAGTGGGAATGACCACCATTGCTTCACAAACTAAGACTCTAGCTGATTGATCAAGCTTAAGTTGTTGGGCTAAAAATTTAGCATTGTCACCAAACTTCTCTCCTTAATTGTTTCCTTCAACTAAAAGCTCCAACAACATTTCTCCTTAAAATGCGTGGCATGTCATAGGATTCACCGTCTAAGACAATTCTTAGCTCAAAAATAATTCTCTTTGCAACAGAATATAATGGGAGTCATTTCATCAAATATTAAGATTCTTACTAGAAGCCTTCAAAATAGTGATGAAAATAAGAACCTTAGCAACTTACACAGATGAGTCAAGACCTCTTGATTAGCCTCAAAGCAAGTGTAGATTAACCAGAAGCAATAATTCTTCATAAGCAGAACTAATTGCAACAACGACTCAGTGTTACAACTCAACTCAGAGCAAGTAACAAGCTAGGAGCAAATAACCTCAAGGGAAGAAGGTGAACGCCCATACATGACCAATCTATCGTTATCAAAATTTATGTACTAAAAGGCGAATGATCATTCTCGAACATTTCACAACTTTATCATGAAGACATCATGCAAAGTATAAGAAAGCTATTAAACATTGATCTTTCATTTACAACTACTATAAGATATAAAATTACACAAATTTAGATATAACATTGAGGCAATGCATAAAGCATATGGATAGAAATTTAACAAACCAAAAGGCACAAATGGACAATGAGATGGTTCTCTACACAAAAAAATCACATGCAATATTATAGTTTCTTCATCACATCAAGAAATAAGTGTGAGCATGCAAGGAAAAGGGGACATCGTGTACCTTGTGTGGTGCCACACCACGTCAAGCACACACACACAACACCTCATGTATATGCATGAACTCACCATAAATCCTCTCCCAAGCATGTAAATCATTTTGTTGAAAGGTGCATATTGCATTTAATACCAAAATAGCGTTACAAAATAAGAGCACAACAGTGCAAAGCTAAGAAGAAAGACTAGACCGTGGCGACATGCACACGGTCTTGCTCTAAAATACTAGAAAATACAGTAGGAAAGGTACAAGCATCAACAGAATGCCACACAAAGTCAGACTCAGTAGTGAGCCGTGCACAGTAGTCCGCCAGTCTGTTCCGGTCCCTGCAGATGTGGGAGAAGATCACCTGGTGGAACTCTGAAAGGAAGCCAATATCTGGTGCCTGTGCTGGGAGGGAGGTCCAGTAAGTCTGCTGCAAGGTCTGCTGGAGATAAGTGACCACCCCGTGGTTGTCGCCTTCCAAGATCAGACCCTTGCATTCATACATCCATGGCTCCAGGATGTGTCTAAGTGCATAGCCCGCAACTCCACTGTCTTTGTCAATCTTGAAGATGAATACCCGGCTTTGATGAGATTGCGGTATCATCTCGATGAAGACTCCGATGCCGAAGCCGGAGGAGAAGAGAGCACATCAACATTGGAGGCCAAGCCATTGGAGGTCAAGTGTGAGAATGGAAAACTGGAATGCTTGCTAGCAAGCACCTTGGGGTTCCATGAGGGGCGTGAGTCTTTGCATTCTAGTCCGTGGACTGGTAGATGACATAGCAGTATGTCTTTCCCCAAGCTAGGTCAGCCTTGGGGATGCTGTCGAATGCCTGAAAGAGATCCTGAGAGCAAGTAAAAGAGGGCATGACAAAACCCCAAGTAGAAAGAACCTGGAAAACAGCCGTCGTGAGAGAACACCGGATCAGAATATGCTCCAAGTCCTCCTCCTCGGTGCAGCCCCAAGGGCAAAGGACCTCGTCAGTCAGCCCCCTCCGATGAAGCCAAGTGAAAGTTGGCAGTGCCCCTTTCAGGACACGCCACCAAAAGAGCTTCTCCCGTGGATGCATTTGGAACTTAGAACGTAGTGAGTGTCGGCAGGAGGGAAGAGAGCCTCATAGGCAAGTGCCGTGAGGGACTTGCTTAGAGGGATGTGTATAAGCTCTGGCTCGTCCGTCTCTAAGTCAGAGTGCACCATCACCTTCCTGATCTGGTCCACCAGGTCAGGACTAAAGTGTCGCTCCAGCATCGAAGTATCCCAAGTGCGATCCGACAGTAAGAAGGAGCAGACCCGTAGGTCCTCAAGGGCGGTCGTGTCGACAAAGGTAGGTCTCCTGAGAAGAGGGGTATCAGCCAGCCAAGTCTGAGAAAGGACATGCACTTTTTTCCCATCAGTGAGTTTCCATCGGATGAGAGGTAAAAGGCTCTGGGCTCCAGGATGGCGACTTGGAGAGAATCGGCTTCGAGAAGTCCCAAGCTTGAGCAGTAAAGGCCCCATCCACAAAGCAGAAGCATGGAACCCAAGTCCACCAAGTCTCCTACTGGGTGTGCAAATGGTGTCCCATTTCACATAATGGATGCTCCGCTGAGTAGGGCTCTTGTCCCAAAGGAAGGACCTGCACATCTTCGATCTCACACATTCATAGGCAAGATAGTATGTGTCACCTGGTAGATGGATCCGGTAACAAGGCTGAGGAAATGAGGGTAGCACGTCCAGCCAATGAAAGGTGCCTCGAGCCCACGATCTTCTCCCTAGCCCTCTGGATCATCTGGGAATGATCCTTCATGTACAGCCTCCGCATGGCCAGCTTAAGGCCCAAATAGTCCATCTCCTGGACTCTCCTGAACCCAATGGATCGAGCAATGCGGTTAGTCCTCCATCTCTTACGCTGCTAAAAGGATGGAGGTCTTATACGATTGATCGTTGCCCGTCAAGTAATCATTAAGGATGTCCTTGATTTGCTTTCCATGAGCCACCAAAGCCTGGGAGACGATCAGAATGTCATCTGCATAAAGAAGATTGGAGATACAAGTACCTCCAGCCGCCACGGACATGCCAAGGTTGGCTCCCCTTTGTCTGAATGCCAAGGATAGGAGCTCAGAGCACAGGATGAAGAGGTAAGGTGAGAGAGGGCAGCCACGGCGAAAGCCATAGCAGCGATCCACTCGGTCCTTTGACCATTCAGAAGATGGAGTACACGGGGTAGTGACACCGAAGTATCCAAGTCTTGAACTTGGCGGGAAACCCATAAGAGGCGACATCGCTCAGAGTTTTCCAACTCATCCTGTCATTAAAGCTCCATGTCCACCTTGATGGCCATAAAGCCAACCTGAGAGGTGGAGTGCCGAAATTTGTTGAAGATCTCCTTCTGAAGGCAATGATGAGAGATATTCCGCTGCGGGACAAAAGCTCCCTGCTCTTCAGAAATGAGGACCGGTAGGAGATGCTTCAGCCGGTTCACTAGTATCTTCGCAACCAGCTTATAAATGGTCTGACATAAGCTGATTGGTCGATACTTGGAAGGGGAGTCTGCCCACCTTGGGTATCGAACAATCGGGTTTCCTTCCATGAATCATCCATATGGGAGGAACAAAGAACTCACAGACGGCGGCGATGACATCGGTCTTCACAAGTCCAAAATGTCGTAAAGGATAAGGTGATCCCATCGGACACAGGGCCCTATTGGCCCCATAGAATCTGACCTCCCGGACACCAATCATAAACAGGAGCATCAAGAAGAGGAGAAGCATGAGAGGGTACCTGCTGCTCTGAAGGTAAAGAAGGCCAGCTCTCGAGGGAGACATCCCCCTCAGCCCACTTCTGCTGAAAGAAAGTGGTAAAGGCTGCAGTGATGTCCTCCGGGCCGTCCAGTAGTCTACCATCACCCGTCGTGATGCCACTAACCCTGTTAGTCCGATGGCGGGAGGAAGCAACGGTGTGGAAGAAGTGGGTGTTCCCATCCCCCTGCTGCAGCCATCTAGCTTTTGCCCTCTGTTCCCACCAAGTGTTGAGCCTAGCTAATGTGGAGTCATTTTGTGGAGTCACAACTCACGCAATATAGAGTTTGGCAAAATGGTGATACATGAGCATTCTTTTTATATAAATAGAATGTTCCAAGTTTGTTTTGGTAAAATTGTGTCCATCTCCCATTGTCATCCCATTCAATGGAGTTGACAAGTGGATCATATATGAAGGTTGATATTGGGATGCAAAGAGTGAATGCAAACCCATTCTCCAACCTTTTAAAGTATTCATTATTTTTTGCCTAATTTATTCGTAGTTATTTTCATTTTTTTTTTAGATTAAATGCAATAAGGATAAGAATGATCTCATCCTTAGTATAGATAATATGGATAAGGATAATATCATTCTTATCTTAAAGCAATTTTTTTTGTAGAATTTTAAGATTATTAATGATAAAAAATTATTCATGAGGCCAATTATGAGTGTTTTCTCTTTATTAGATCAATGTTACAAATGTATATCACTCTAAGTTCTATATGGAGTTTCACATTATTTTCTTCTCATCTTCCTCTTAGTTTTCATAATCCATCGATTGCAATCTTCTATTATCAATTGGTATTAGAGCATCATCATTTATCATCCCCCTCGATTAAAATATCAAAGCATCATTTATTCATCATCATCAACATCACATCCACCATTGAGGCCTAAATAGATTGAAAGTTAAAATTACTCATAAAAAATATGGACTTGCGGATTAGTACTTAGAAACATATTTTATGGCCATAACATGGAACTATTTAATTATTCCAAAAATAAGGATATAGAAATATTTCTATTGCAAAACTAATGGATAAAAATAAAAATGGAGCTGTAGAAATTTAAATATGCCATCAGCATACTAATGCAGAGAATTACTGAAAAAAAAATCAATATACAAACTAAGGAAAAATAAATAAACAAGAGACCTCTTGAATACCACAAAATAACTCGTGCACAGAAAGCGGGATGATTCCTGGTTCTTTCATAGATCCTCTCATGGTATAAGTCTTACCGCTACTTGTTTGCCCATAAGCAAAAACTGTACTATTAGCAAAAAAGCCTAATGTTAGCAACATGAGACAACCAGTATTGAGAAGAAAAAAATACTTTCTTAAACAATGGCATCTACAAATTACAATGTCTATAGCATGCAGTCAAAAAATATATATGATTAGTGCATATATATCACAAATATAGCACTTTAAATGACTTCAATATCAAAACTATTATTTAGCATTCAAAAGAAAATGATATTTATTCAATCATCATCATCATCATCATCATCATCATCATTATTATTATTATTATTATTATTATTATTATTATTATTATTATTATTATTATTATTATTACTACTACTACCACTACTACTATTAATTTTGTTATCACTCAACCTATAAATATTACTATAATAGTTATTACAATCATCATCCATCAATTATTGTTATTATTATTATTGTTTTGTCATCATCATCATATTAATGATTAACATCATCATCATCATCAATAACAACAACAACATTTAACTATTATTATTCTTATTATGATTATTATTACTATTACTATTATTATTATTATTATTATTATTATTATTATTATTATTATTATTACTATCCGTATTATTATTATTATTACTCCTATCATTAATAATACTACTATTACTATTATTATTATCAATATTACAACCACGCTATTATTACTATTAATAATATAACTACAATCATCATCATCATCATCATAATAACTATTATTATTATTACTACTATTACTTTTAAGATTAATAATAATAATAATACTATAATTATTATATTTTTTTTAAAATATAATTATTAATTATTATTGTCATTATTATTATTCATCTATTATTATTATTGGACCGATGATATTCCAATGAGTGTAGAAATGCTTAAGAGATCAAAGAATTTCTTGCTTACAAATCTTTTAATGTTATTTTACTAAAAGATGTCAAATGAGTGGATAAAGAGTTTGTTGGTTATATTTAATAATAAAGGTGATGCACAAGAGTGTGCAAATTATGAGGAATTAAGTTAATGTTTCATACATTAAAATTATGGGAGAGAATAATTGAGTATAGGTTATGATGTGATACAAAGTTTCTCCTAATCAATTTGGTTTCATACGGTAGATCTACTATGGATGCTATACATTTGTTAAGAGGTTTGATGGAGAATTATAGAGAAAGTAAGGAGGATCTACATATGATATTTATTGATTTAGAAAGCTTATGATAAAGTTTCAAGAGATGTTCTTTGGAGAGTTTTATAAAAGAAATGAGTTAATATTGGTTATATTCAAGTCATTAAGGATATGTATACTAGAGTTGTTACTTGTGTCCAAACACAAGGAAGATTGACAAAATATTTTCCTGTTTCAATTGGATTACATCAAGGATCAGCTTTAAGCCCTTATCTTTTTGCTTTAGTTATGGATGTTCTTACTAGGCATTTATAGGAAGATGTACCTTGGTGTATGCTTTTTGCTGATGACATTCTTCTTGTTGATAAGACTAGAGAGGGATCCAAGAGAAACTTGAATTATGGAGGTCAACCTTAGAGTTTAAAGGTTTTCGTTTAAGTAGATCTAAAACTGAATATATGGAGTGTTTAGTTGTAGAAATTATAGTGGTAGTGTTGTGACATTAGGTGAACAAGGCATTAAAAAGAGTGAGCGATTCAGATATCTAGGCTCTATTGTTCAAAATGATGGTGAAATAGATGGAGATGTTATGGTTAAAGTGGAGGAATACATCTGGTCTGTTGTGTGATAGAAAAGTACCACTTAAACTTAAGAGAAAATTTTATAAGATGATGGAAAGACCTATAATGATTTATGATGCAGAATGTTGGCCAATAAAAGAGAAGCAAAAGACTAAGTTAAGTGTTACAGAGATGACGATACTCACGTGGATGAGTGGCTTTATTCTTAGAGATAAAATGTGAAATGAGTATGTTCAGGAAAATGTTGGAGTAGCTCCAGTGGCAAATAAGATTAGAGAGAGTCGCCTTAGATGGTTTGGCCAAATAAAGCATCGGCCGTCCAATGACCCGGTTAAGAAAGTAAATGCATTAGATTTGTCTTATGTTAAGAAAGGTAGAGGTAGACCTAAAAAGACTTGGTTAAGATGTATAAAAAATGACCTTAGTATACTTGAATTAAATGAAAATTTGACACATAATAAGACAATGATGGCGAAGGATTCTTGTAGCCCCACTTAGTGGGATAAAGGCTTGTTATTGTTGTTGTTGTTGTTGTATTATTACTAATCCACTATTAATATTATTATTATTCTTATGATTAATATTACAACTACTATTACTATTATTAATACTACATCTCTTATTATTAATATCACCACTACTACAATTATTACGAATACTGCTAATATTTGTATTACTATTGTTATTACTACTATTATTATTGCTATATTTATTTTATTTTCTTTAGCAAGTAAGCATCCCTAGCTTAAACCAACCATTTTAACCAAGTGCGGTCCTTGAGATGTACTTCTTGAGAGAAATCTTGAGATCTCAAGAGAAATCCTGAGGCTTCAAAGATAAGATCTTGTGATTTACCAAAGAGAGGAATGTGTCATTGCAGTTTTAAAAATAAAATAATGTTTATTTTATTTTATAAAGTATAAGTAATTCTTTTTGTGCTCATCATGACATTTCTTTGATTAGTTCTTTATGACAAAGTTGAAACACAACGTGATTCATGTGATAATATCAATGTTATGTACATTTCACTCTTAGGCTTCCGCTACATGCATATTGTTTAGGGTTTTTCAAAATCATTAAATAGCGAGTGAAATTCACCGTGAACTACTTTACAAGAACTTTGTCATCCCTGGAGTGAATCCACCTCAAGCTTACTAAATCCAAACTTACTCCATCACTTCCTAAGATGAATAATGTTAAGGCAGTTGAGTGTGAATCCTTCAATCACCATTGCAAACCTCTTGTAAAATTATGAACATTGACACCACATAGAAGTTAAAGAAGCCTAGTACTCTACTTCTTTTTTAGATTTTCAAAGAAAGAGGAGAAACCCAACACCATGTCTAGCATCAAGAAGTTTTGTTTGATAGGCATGAGTTTTCTCTGACAAAGGAAATGAATGATGCATTGTATACTTTCTAGTTCATCACAACCAACTTAAAGAAGAAGCCCAATACTCTTCTTTTTTTAGATTCTCAAAGAAAAAGGAGAAACCCAAAACCATGTTTAGCATCAAGAAGTTTTGCTTGTTTGAGGCATACTTTGATATTGGCATGCATTTTCTCTGACAAAGGAAATGAATGATGTATTTTATACTTTCTAGTTCATCACAACCAACTTGCAGCAAATGACTATAATGTGCTTCAAAATAGCTCATTAACAAGTATAACAATGTGTGGTCCAGCAAACAAGTACAAAACTTCTTCAGGGTACACTACCTAAAAGTTGTTTGCCATTTTACCACCTGAACTATCAAACCTCTAAGAGTAACTTGATTGTCTGCCTCCAACAAAGGTTGAAAAAGAAAGCATTTCTTGTTCAAACTGCTAATAAATGGGAGCGGAGCATTTAACCGCTCCATAGATTATTAAATGTATCAATGTTCAAATTGAGTGCTTATTCTGAGAAGTTAGACATGCTCACTAATTGGGCTGATTAGACAAGAGAGTGAGGGCAACATCAAACATAAAGCACAACAAGAGATTGACCCTCCAATAGGAGTGCAACGAGGATGATATCCCATTGTTGCTGATGACAACAACCAAAAAGGATAAAATCAAGAACAAGAAGACCATCACCGAGGTGGAGGAAGAGAAGGGACTCATAGCAATGGTGTCACCTCCTCCCCATTGCAAGTCTAAACTTGTAGGTCCCATCCTTCTCTTATTGAAGCATCTCCTTATTTATCATCAATCATAGCTAAACATAACCTAAAATATAAACTTAGACATACATTTTCATAATGCTCTATGAATAAGTAAATACCCTAGTACTAACCATCCACAACACTCTTATATGTTCTTTGATCATATATCAAATTCCTTTTGTCAATTTGTCTTGACTAATGTGTCGATGTTCTAAGACATATCACAAGGTTTTGCATGATCGTAAATACAAACATACAACGGACACTAAAAGGGGTGCTCATATTTTGATAGGCATACCTAGAATTTAGTTACACCCCTTTTTAGGTAGTAACAATTTCATATCAAAAATGTATTGAATGTTATAAGGCTCGATTGGTGGCAAAAAATATACCTAGGCTCATGGAATTAACTACTTTGAAACCTTCCCCCTAATTTCTTAATGTAATTGACCTTCTTTTTTATGTTGACAATAGTCAAGGGTGGGTTATTGTCTAAATGACTATCAGCAATTCTTTTCCTAATAAGGAGCTCATTGAAATTGTCTATATGAAGTAACAACTAAGATCCATTGAGGAGAGAACAAAATATATAAGAATATAAAACCATATATTGGTTAAAAACAAAGCATCATGATTAATGACACAAAGAGTCCATTGTGAGTTTATTTATTTTATTTTAGCCTTAATTATTAATTCCTCATTAGATGTATGTTTGTAATTTTAGAAGGGAGGAGGAGGTCTTGCCTCAAGAAATCTATAAATACCCTCATATTAAAAGAGAGAGAGGTTTTTTGTTTGGTGTAAGTTCAGAATATCCTGAGAAATCCTAAGGTGGATTTCCCTAATTCAAAGGTGGATTCCCTAGGTAGTGATATGGGAGAGAGTTAGGGAAGCTATAGTGAGGTCCATGACCTTACCAAGATTTAAGCTTTCCGACGAGTTGTTGGACTAGTCTAGGTGGAATTGGGCAAAACACCAGGAACACGATGCATTTCAGCCAACCTGTCCATCCGATATAGGTTTAATCCAAGCAATTCTAGCCAAAAAAGACATATAGCATTATCCAGGGGTTAAAGAATTTCCAACAGGAAAAAGGTTTAAGCGGTTCAAAACTGTCGTGGGGTGGAACGTTCTCGACCAATTCAAGAAGCAGCTAATTAACATGAATTGATCCGTTGTTTCCAAATTAGGTTTTGTTTCACCCTTGAACTAAATCTACTCTTGTCTTTATGAGTAAAGGCCGTTAGCTTCCTTCTTTGTTTCTTGACAGAAAAATGGATACACAAATTGATGTATGCTCGTGACAGAGAATAATACAAAAATAAAGATAATTAATCAAGAGGAAAAAAATAAGGGACATCCCTACATCAAAAGGACAACTGCATATATATTCAAGAATTGGTGCAAAATCAAGTTCTCTAGTGCAAAATTTACCCTCCTTTATGTTAATTTGTAAACCAAGCAGACAACTACTAGCAATGTTCTTATTTTCAGTTGGCAATAGCAAACAACAACAACAACAAGCTTTTATCCCACTATGTGGGGTCAACAACATGAATCCTTCTTCTCCATTATGTCATATTAAGTGTCAAATTCACATTTAATTCTAATAAATTGAGGCCATTTTTTATACATTCTAACCAAGTCTTCTTAGGTCCACCTCTATCTCTCTTAACATAAGGCAAATATAACACTTCTACTCTCCTAACTAGGTCATCGGATGGTCAACGCTGAGCCAAAAAAATTTGAAGACCTCACCATGGGCTGTTTCAATCTTTAGTCTACAACCCGCCTTCAATTAGAGAATAATTTTAGCCCTCAACATATCATCCACAGAAGGACTACAGCGGTCAAGAATGATAGTGTTATGTTCAAAGTCATTGGAGCCACTTACCCAATGCAAAAATCAAGCATATTGAATCTACCATAATCAATTCAGTTAATACACTGCAGCCTAGGATGATCATTTTATTTTGGACCAAAATATCTTCCTATGTCAACTATCTTGATATAGTGCTATCTTTGTATAGTCTAATGACGTAAGACATAAGACCTTATAGTTGTGTTATTAAAGTATATATTATTTTGCTGAATGATTTATAGATTATTCCATTGGTAATCAACATACTTTAGAATAATTCTCATTAATCCCTTATCATAACGGTGTCACTTGATTTGGCAAATTTTATAAGATCTTGCCAATAAATAGATAGTTAGATGGATGGATGGATGGATGGATGGTTCATGTTCGGCTCATTTATAAATCGAGCTTCAAATATTTGTTCGTGTTCGACCCGCTTAGTTAACGAACTAACCGAACACGAGCTGTTCGCGAACAACGAGCTTTTTTGACAGCCCTACAACCTACACGCATGAAGAAGAGAATTCATGAAAGCATTCACATGCACACTTTTTTAATATTGATAATAATAGCAATAGTACATAAATATATATATATCTATTATTGTGTGTGTGTGTGTATAATATATATATAATATATATAATATAATAACATAGTAGTATATATAATTATATATAAAAAATAATATAATATATAAAGAGAAACATAACTTAAATTTTTAAGGTATAAAGGGGCGGTTTATCATCTCCTAATTCATAAATATTAGCAGCACAATGCTACAACACCCCAAAAAATCCCTACCCAACGTCGACAAATTAATAAGATTTTTTTTGTCCTTCCCCCTTATTATATAAGGAAAAAAAATTTATAAAAAGAAACCAGTCTTACTCATATTCCCTTCTCCAATCCTTAGTCATGAACCTCTCTACACCCTCAAGCCTCACTCATCAATTCCCCCCTCCCCACCCTCACCCCCATTCTAAAAATCCTTCCCCTCTTTAGTCAATTAATTGAATATTGTGTTAACAAATTTATTTAAAACAAGGTCATATAGTTATTCATATGGCTAAAGTTAGCTACAATTATACATTAGCAAATATGCAAACTTTGCTCTGTTGATCGAAAAGTTTATTAGATTCTCTTCCAAGTCGATGTCCATGAGAACCTTCTCCTTAGCATCCATAAAGAAGCATCTAGGTATTTTCCCCCCCAAAAAAATGCCATTGGAGTAATATCCACCATCTTAGATCAAGCTCATGAGTAGGCACCTCAATATAATCCTTTGTATGGCCCTCCATTATGCCCACAAAAGAGGATTTATCTAGGAACAATAGTTAAGATCTCGCATAAAATCATAATCAAAAGATTGGGGTGTAAATGAGCCAAGTCAGCTCGCGAGCTGACTCGAGCTTAAGCTCATAATTAAGCTCGAAAATTTTTTGAACTCAAGTGCAAGTCTGGCTTGACTCGGCTCGGTAGCTTATCGAGTCAACTCGTTTACATAATGGCAAACTATAATATATCGCGTATTGGTTCGGTAGCTTATCAAAGTTTTTAGATGAACTAAGCTTTTTTAACGAACTCGAGCATTCAAGTCAAGCTCGAGCTTAACTTCCTTAAAATTGAGTTGAGCTCGAGCTCAACAGTGATTAAATAAGCTTAACTCAATTAAGTCAAAACTCAACTCATCTACACCCATAATCAAAGATCTAAGTTGAAGCATGGCATGCCAATGGGGATTGAGATCTACCATAAGAGCAATAATGCAAGGCATGCAATGCAAGAAGGCCTAAAGGCTAAGGGATGGCAAAAGAATCAATTTGACTCCTTTTTTGTCTCTTAAGGAACTTCCATTTGTCAATAGATTCTTTAGGATCCATGCAATAGTGGAGATGAAAGTAGTATAAAGTAGAATTAAGTAAGAAGCTTCTTTAGGATCTAGACAAATTCTTTAGAATCGTTTACCTCCTTTTCTTTGCATCTTAAGAAGCTTCTTTATGTCAGATTCTTTAAGATCCATGCAAATGAAAGTAGTATAAGAAGAATGAAGCTTGGAAAAAGCACAATAAATATTTCATATTTCTTAGAAACCATGGTTTTCAAAATTTAAATAAAGATTAAAATTAAGAACATATGTGAGCCTTTAATTTAACCCCATATTCAAGATGCATTAAGCACCATCCACATACAACCCTTACATAGTTAAAAATTGGAGGGTCTCTGTATTAATAAAAATTACTTAGAAGGTATTTTTCTCTTAATTTTTTTAAAAGGGATAGTTTAATAATTACATAGCCAAGGAATTAATAGGTGCTTGCCTATAAATACCATCTAGTCTTGTTATACTAGGATCAAGGTCTTTGGTGAGTTTAATTTTGAGGATATCCTAAGAGAATCTTAAGGTGGATTCCCTAATCAAGGTGAAGTGAGGAGGAGAAGCAATAATGGCAATCTTTCCCAACATCCTTGTGGTCATCGAAGTTTTGCCTAATGAAGCCAAGAGCAAGAGGGAGCGCAGATGGTTCTTGATGTTTTAAGCATTGAAAGAAACATTTCAAATAACTTATAGTAGTGTCCGGAGGGATTTTGGCAAGTAATGGGATAATCTGGGTGGAGCCAATAGCTAACTATATCCATGGAAAGACTAAACCTAGATACAATTTCTTCAAGAATGTTTTTCTTTATTTCTTAGTGTTGAAAAAGGACAGTATCAACTATAGCAAAAATCAAAGAGAACTTCAAATTCCTACTAAATTCAACACCAAAAATTGAATGCTAAAAAAATTAAGGGAGGGTCAAACACTATCCGCCTACTCTTAAAAACAAGAGGTTGCCCTATATCGAGTTCATCTGTCTCTAGTATTGGTTAGATCATTTAATGCCATAATCTAAGACGAATAAGTACCTAATAAAATTCTAAACACTGCAAGTTGGCTAGGAATGCTTTCGGCTGCTAATTTCAACAAACCTGGAATATTTGACAACACTCTTTGTCATAGGAAGCTCCACAAGTCATTCTCCAGGACAAGTCATTCTCCAGGACAGGAAAACAATAAACAATAATTATCCTAAATGCCAACCAACAGAAGAAATGTTGGACATTAGTTGTAGGAATAGGTGGTAGGTTTTTCAAGATAAAAAAAGGCAAAACAACTGTTGAACTCCTACAACTTGTTTTCCAAAGAGGGGGAAGAGGCAAACAGGAGGAATTAGACATTGTGAGGGGTGGAATTGCAACTTCTTTTAGCCATTTTTTCCTCCGTTTCTTTATATTTCTTAAAAAAAATCTTAACATTTCTAGATTCTATCATCAAAAAATAGTTACATAGGGTTCTTGAATGTGTATTGTCTTGTAAAAGTTTACTAATATTTGATCCTATTGTATATCATTGAGTTATAGCCTTGAAAATAACTTGTTACAAAACACCTTTAAATAGGTGTCAAGCTATGCATCAATCCTAAAGCAAATCAGCTAAAGAAATGCGACCAATCTTGGACCCGCAAGTTACATCTAAAGAGTTAAAGCCCAACAAGTATTGAACAACAAATCGATAATATGGGAAGCTAGCAACCAAAGACTCTACAAATAAGCATCAAAATGCATGGGAACCAAGAAGAACAAGGCCAACTCAAGGGGAACGACCTACTATTTAGTGGCTAGTAAGCAAGCCTAGAAGCCTTTAGTAGACTATGCTTAATCACCTTTTGATAGCCTTTCCAACAACAAACAACCATTGTAACGATGGTTCCGCAAAAATGGTCGATAAATGCACATAAGCTTTACAACAATTAACAATTGATCGCACCTCCTATATATCTATGGAGAATAATTGTGCTAGTCACTTCACCTCCTTCTGCCCCAATAATACTAGCCATTCGCCACTCTACCTTGTCAAACAATCAACCAGTATAATGTGACCACCTTTACCTGCCATTTTTGCTAATTTGTTACCAACAAAGAGGTGAAGCAATTGAAGCCATCAGAGTGATAAGTATCATTCATTTGTGGTCTAATAGTATCATCATATTTTTGAAGCACAAAATCATGTATCAATATCCATGAAATGTTGTGATAAGAAAATTTACACCTAGGAATCCACCATAGAAGCAATAAATGGAAACTAAACAAAATGTTTTGAAGCACAAAATCATGTATAATGTGACCACCTTTACGCCATTTTGCTAATTTGTTACCAACAAAGAAGTGAAGCAATTGAAGGCATCAGAGTGATAAGTATCATTCACTTGTGGTCTAATAGCATCATCATGTTTTGAAGCACAAAATCATGTATCAATATCCATGAAATGTTGTGATAAGAAAATTTACACCTAGGAAGCCACCATAGAAGCAATAAATGGGAACTAAACAAAATGTTTTGAAGCACAAAATCATGTATAATGTGACCACCTTTACCTGCCATTTTTGCTAATTTGTTACCAACAAAGAGGTGAAGCAATTGAAGGCATCAGAGTGATAAGTATCATTCACTTGTGGTCTAATAGCATCATCATGTTTTGAAGCACAAAATCATGTATCAATATCCATGAAATGTTGTGATAAGAAAATTTACACCTAGGAAGCCACCATAGAAGCAATAAATGGGAACTAAACAACCAGAGCCAAACTCTCTAAAGTATAAGTTATTAAGTGAAATAAAATAAGAAGCCAACATTTCCACACTAAATGCATAGTCCTCCACCTCTCCTTCTACTCTTTCTCCATCTTTCCCTCACTTGTCTCCATATCTCTTTCTCTCTCTATTCATCTTCATCTCCACTGCTCAAAATATTGCCACAAATATATTGTGCAACATTCTCAACATCAAAACATCCAGATTTAGTATTGAATCGTGGTGCTCCCATTCTCCTTGTTTTTTTATTTCCATTTTATTCTACCACAGATATTCCTAACTTGGGTCCTTGCACTAAAAACGCGAGTTATCTTTCTGGTTTAATTTGTTGGCTTAGGTTATTTAACTGATGCTTCAAACCATCTTCATATCAGCATGCCACCGTTTTCAATTTGACAATGTGAGAGGGAACTAGGTGTGAGGAAGCAACTGTGACCTCTTCTTGAGGCTGAGGAAGCAGCTCGTCTTCCTGACATTCCAGCACGTAGTAATTGAGTAAAGGAGGATTTTTCAGCAGTAAGTGCCCTCAGAAAATTTGTGTTTGGTGTTTTGGACTTGAAGCCTTTTGCTTCTTCGCACCTATTGAAGCACTTTTTATTCGAAAGAAAAATATGGGTGAGAACGTGTTTAATGATTATCTTTCTATGGAAGAACGCAATTTCACAAACAAAACGAAAGTGCTTCAAGATGTTTATATGCCCATGAGAAACAAAATTTTCCCATTGCCTGTTAGGAAAATTAATCTCCATTCCATTTATATATATCCTTGGATCAGTTCCACTAAGCAAGCGTAGCACTTATTTTTACGCATTGCAAAAAACAATAAATCACCTTTCCACCAACAAACTCAAAACACAACTTCATCAAATCGATGTAAGGAAAACCCCAATAGGCAAAACCAGGAACAGATTTCCAGACGAGATGGCTTACCATTGAACCCGCGAACGACTGATGCAACAATCTCCTTCGTCCGGGCCTCGAAGATGTCAACTGTCTTGCAATCCTCCCCAAAAACCCTGTCTGTGAAAAAAAGGAGACTGGTGGCGTCGCCATTCTATTGAATGAGTCAAAAGTCTGGAGAATGATGAAATATCTACCGAAATCGAACTTGGTCGACTGATTGTGTAAGTAGATGGAGTTGCCCGAAATCCTCCAAGGGCTTGCTTTGGATTCTTCCGGCGAGAGGGGCTGAGCCCGAACTGCGACGTATATCCTCTCCATTCCCGTCAGATTGTGCTGAGAACCCTCCAATGAGGAACAAATAAAGTGATTTTAAGATAGGGTTTCAAATCAGGAATGGAATTCTGGAATTTCCCGCTCGACAACCGAGGAGATACTCATTTATGTTTTAATATATATTAAAAGTTTAAACTATGACCATCTAAAATATATTAAGGACCTATTTAGAATAGCCGCTTAATTATAGTAAAAAAATAGTGATACAACTATTAAAAAAAAAGATTATTGTAAAAAGAAGTTATATTAGATGTATAATTTTTTTTTATAAAATTTTAATTTTAATTTTCTAGTCTCAATCAAAAATAATAAGATCATGTTAAAAAATATTATTTTTTTATTATAAATTCTTTAAAATATAGTCAAAATATAACTAAAATATAATTCTGAGACAGCATAATAATGTATTTTCACACCATATCTCAAAATTGTTGGGTTGAGATTTTTAATTTTGAATAATCTCTAAAGCATGAGAATAATGAAAATATCGAACAACTTTAACTAATTTTATATGAATGTTCTTTCTTCTATGATATTATTACCCATCTTATTGAATCGTGCATATGATATATTTTTTTGATGAAAAAACATGCAATCATTAGAATATGCATCAAATTTTATGCATTTAAGATTTAATGCTTTATTATTTTTTTTTTTCATCTCATATATATTTTAAGCAATTATGTGTCTTTGAGGAATACTTTAATCAATAACCCAAGAAATAAATCAAAAGATCTTATAATCGAGAAGTGTAAACACTTCGACTAAAATAAGTGTAAAATAAAAGATGAGTTTGAGAATATCTTATAACCAATCTATAACTTAAAAATTGAAAACCACTCTAAATCAGATGTGGTGTTGACTACTTTTATCATATCCACGATATTGCGATGTTTCTCCTCATTGATGTTGCGTAAAATTTTTCCTAAAGAATTTTTGTTCTAACTTATAAACTCAAAGAAATGCTTATCTCCATTTGGGTTTAGCCATCAAACTCTCATCAATTTTAATTGAACAAAGATTTTAAGACAAGATAGTGTAATCCAAGTGAACAAAAATATCTTTGAGATTAGTAAAAATCTAAATTTCAATGAAATTTTCAATAATATTTTGTTTGATAAAAATAACCATTGCAACTCTATATTGATTCTATCAAAAGAGTTGGACAAGGAATGTAACAAACTATTATGCACCAAGATTGTTGATTTATGATATAAATGAGTTGTATGTTTAAATCATCAATTTTATATTATATGTGGACTAATATGCACTATTAAGCTTTTCAAAGCATACACATAGTTTTATTTGAATTCTACATACCATAACTAAATTACATAATTTATATTTAAATAGATACATTATTTTTCATTACACGCACAATATTTTATCATAAAATTAGTCATAATTAATTTTAAACCCACACATCATTACTTTTATAAATTATGTACATACAATAATATTATTTCTTATTTGTAGACTTAATCATAATAGATTAACAATAGCTAGATCTAAATAAACAAATAAATAAATACCTAACATTAAGATTATTATTGAACAATGTTAGTAAATTATTACTTGAAATAAAATATTTTTTGACAAAATTTGTTAATATATAGTACAAATAATATCAAGGAAATCTACATATATTTTAAGCTAAGATGAAAAGGAATACATTTGTAAAGTGAATGTAATGTTAGATTATTTTAAGATTGTGTGATTGAAAACTCTACAAATACAATTGGTTTTTTTCATAGTAAAATAAATATAATATAAAGTATTTTGGGGTGGTGATGTATAAGCAAGGTTGAGACAAAACACTTTTACTTTGTATTTTGAAATCACAATAAATTTTACAATTCTAAATATATCAAAATGTCCCTTTCAATGTATTATAAATACTTTAAAATTTTACTTTACACAATATCAAACACATAAAAAATTAAAATGAATTAATTTACTTCACTTTTTTTCTCAAAATAAATAACCTAAATCAAATGATAATTGTCTATATTTGATCAAGTCAAGAATTTCCTTCTAACTAGTAATAATGATAATTGGCTTTTAAGAAACAATCATATAATTTACATCTATGCATATAATATAATAAAATAAGCATAAAATATTAAAGGGAAACTAATATTAGGTTAGTTATTTGACATCCATGTTTGCAATTTTTATGATTATTAGTATATTTGACTTGAAAAATATTATGACTTCAACTTTGCAATATAAGTGTTATAATAATTATCACTAAAATTCACTATTTATTTATTGCAAAATATAATGAAGATTAAATATTTTAAAACGAGTTTGCCATTTTTTTCATGATTATATTTCACACATGGCATTATGAAATTTAAGGATATATATATATATATAATATTTAAATATTAAATATAATATAAAAAAGTTACTATTATTAAATTTTTATTAAAAATGAAACACACATTTTCATGGATAAAATATAAATATATATATAATTATAATTATAATTTTCTTAGGTATTATATAAATTTTTTCAAAGATTTAAATAAAATTGTTATGCAAAAAAAAAAAAAAAAAAAAAAAAGCTCAAAGTTAATTAAAACTACCGTCCAAACATACAAAAAGGCACCGAATTGAGACACATTTCGGAAGACCAGAGAATGAAAGATGAGTTTTAGATAGATCGATCGCCATCCTTCTCCCACCTCTGGTTTGCCATGGTTTTGCGTAAGGAATTTCTCGACCATTCCTCTTGTCAACTCATCATCCCCTTTCATCCGACTACCTTATCAATCTCATTCTTACACTGATTTTTTTTTTAATCTTGAGTTTTGCATCCGCCTCTTCCTCACCATCGGTTACCTGCATCATCTATGCCTAACGTGATCAGATTGATCCGATACCGCCGTGATTAAGGTTAAGATATGCTTCAAATGATCTTTGGGAGTCGATTTGACGGGAAGTTGCCTCCGTTTTCTTGATTAAATTTGCATTTTCTTGTTACCTTGTTTGGAATAGGGCTTTGTTCTTTTATGTGATAGTTGATTATCCGGCATTTCAATTGAAGAGAAGATAGATTGGAAATTGAAATTTTAAACTGTGATGTGATGTATTCTAAGAATTAAATCTCTTTGGGCATTTGTCACACATGATAAAAGGGTTCATGCGCTTCTTTCTACCTTGATTTTATTTAACATCGATTTACACGCTTATTTAGAATTTTATTCATTAGATCTTTTTTAGCCTAAAAAAATTATCCAACACAAGGGGGATATGAACAGGGTTATACATGGAAAAAAAAAAGCTCAAAGTTAATTCAAAACTCGCCCTGCTGGAAGAAGGTGCACAACTGAAACAATGTTCAGTGTAGAAAAATACAATCTCAACCCTGTGATGGTCTTTCTAGTCCTGGGCCCTAGGCCAGCTCGATCCTCCCACCCTCACCTCGGTGATGGGATGGCCGTCGGCAGTTGGGTCTCGCCATTTCCTCGGTTTCAAATCGATCCCCTCTAAGGTGAGAATGAAGCTCTATTTATAGATTTTCGCACCTTGTAAATTCGGAAAACTCCAACCACTCCATCGGCATCCCCCCCATCGATCGCGGTGTATTTTGATGATCCGCGCCTTAATGATGTCGAATTGGGTGATCTTGGATTCGTCAGCCCATCGACGATCCGTATAAATATGTCTTTGACCATTTCGGATCGATCTATTTTCATGCTATAGCTGATGAGTCGATTCGAACTATACATGCTTGATGTTGTTATCTCATTGAGAAGATGATTGAAAGAAATCGGTGATTAGATCAAGCATTCAAAATGCCTTGATTCGTGTTTGTCACATTAATTTTCTGAGGATGTATCAACGCTAAAGGAACCCATTGCTCTGCACCAATGTTTTTAGCCATCTCTCATCCATAAACCTTTCTTCAATGTTGAAGTACTTAGCTTCCAACTCACCTCTGAAATTTTCCTACTTCTTGGCTATTAATATTAGCGCAAACACTGTCTCTTGTAGTTGGTCAAGTCTTTTATGATTATAAGATAAGAATTCAAATCTTTAAACAATAAAACTAATAGATATGAATAAAAATCGATCTTTGATTTTACCTTTGATCTTATCTATCATCTATGATTTATAATGGTTGAATGCATCATTATCCCAAGTGATGATGCTTTAAAGGAGCAAATCTTCCAGAAAACTTCAAGTACAATAGGGATACACGCGTGGACCTCCATGTTCTTCCAGCTCTGCAATCCTATCTCCTGCTGTCACATTTCAAATATCTTTCATCCAAATAGCTGATTTTAAACGCAAAACTGAAAGAAAAAAGTTGCAATAACACAAGGCAAACCTTAAAGAAGCATTTTTTTTTCCATGTATGTCAACAAACAACACATTGCTTATCGTTACATCTTGACAATCACCGCACGAACAAAAGAAGACAATAGAACAAAACCCTAGAAGAAGTTGGCATTTTCACTAAAAGAATAATATAATGAAAGGGCACTTTTTATCTTGAACGTTGGGTAAAAGATACTATAGTTTATTTTTGTATTTTTCTGTTGAGACAATTTTGAAATTGTCATTGAGCTATGCTTGGAAAAACCTAATATCAGCTTTAATAGAGATTGTTGTTTTAGTTGCGTATATCTCCATTGATCCTTCTTTCTGTCGTGATTAGGATGGACGACATAAACTCAAGCTGTAGTTTGGATAGTAAGGTGAATGACGGCTTTAGAAGTATTGAGTTATGATAGTGGTATGCATGTGAAGATGTACTATTGTGAAAGATTGTTGATCCTTCCAAGTTACTAAATGTGCAACCTTGAGCCAATACTTAGGCTTGGATGGCAATAACCTATCAAAGTTTGTTTTTTGAGGAGCTATAGCAGTCATATATTTTGGATGATTACTTAACATCGATAACTAATGAGAATTCGTCGTCTAGCAAATGGAAGAGAGATATTCTAAGAAATGGCGAAAGAAGAAGAGGCAAAATTGTGCGAGAAATCTCGAATATCTTCACATTTGTACAAAAATTGAAGCATTTGTAAATTATGATGAGGCCGAGGAGCTTGAGAAAGGTTAATGGTTGCATGTTATCATTTGGATGGCGGATTACCTTGGTAAAATATGGCAATTTTTTTAAATTAAGTATGATTAGAAGCTTAATTAGGTAATTAAGTATTAATAAAAAAAATTTAAGAATAGGTATAGCCCGCTTGGTTAAGATCAACCCGCCTACTTATCGGCCGGCTTAGAAAGTCGCCCAATTAGTGGGCTTATCACGCGATACCACGCCACGCAACCGCCTGCTTCAGGTCTGAAGCCGCATAATTGACCGACTTCAGTTAATTTTTTTAAGAAGCCGTCCTGGAGGCGGCTTCGTTATTTTTTTTAAGGTGTGATTTTTCCCTAAATAAGTACACACGGTTTAGTTTTGAAATGGTTCGTGACCGCATCAAGTTGATAATAGTTTAATGGATGACAATCATATGAAGTTAACCAATTCATTTAAATGGACAAATAATAAGAAGTTCATTATGACATAACCAAATCTAACGTACATGACTCTCAAGTTTGTAATGAAATAGATAAATAAAATGTAGAGACACAAAAGTATCTTCTAAACCCTAAACCGTGACAACCTGTCTCCTCCGTTCCGCGTGGAATCGCACTCCCTGTGTCTGTAATTGCAGATGGACGATCACGCGATGGGTTCTAATATTATGTCGCCGACGCCTACACGAAGCGATTCTCATCGCACTGCCATAAAAGAATCGCAAATATAATAGTGTTAATATCGTAAGGCAAGTATTACAACCGAAAGAAAGATAAGCATTATCCCAGGAAAATGTCGTCATTAATATTATGAAGGTACGATGACTGTAGTGACCATTTGTATATGCTACAAGTTCTCATCTACCTACATTTTCATCCATTGTGTTTTTGAATCTATTCAGACGAGGTGCACCGACCTTAGGTAGTGATGAAACGCTAATCCTTGCTGAGAGATGGCCAATCGAACGACCGGTAGAGTATGAAATTCATTTATGTATATCGCCTTTTGTAGAGTGTAATCTTGTGACACACACTTGAGATGGTTCAACCGTAAATCCCAATCGAATCACATGTGGGCATGGACAATGATATATAATCGTCGCCACACAATTACAATGAGAGGCCATTATCAGCAAATCAACTCGAATGATACGGACTTGTCAAAACCGCATCTCACGTGTTGATATTTACGTTCGTGGAAATGCCTTGCCTCCCTTCGACGTAAGGAGATCCTTTGAGTATAAATAGACAAGGCGACTTCCTCTTGAGTAAAAGTGTAACCTTTTATGAACAAGCGCTACTAAGTTGTAATAGATAGCGATTAAAGCGATCAGAAACCACGTGCTTTGAACACCATTAAAACACGGATGCATTCGTCGTCATTGTCTCATAACATACCATCATCGCGAAGGGACCATTTGAGGTCTTCTACAAGTCAATTGCGCTTCTTCGACATTTTAATATCTAACATTAAACGGTTGAATGATGAATATCATCGTATACATATACATCTTTTGGCATAGAAACTCAACATCACCAATCCCCTCCCGCGACCTTTTAAAATTTTCACGCAAATGGCAAACAATGTCTAAGCTACCCACAAAAATCTCTTTGCATCCACGGAATACCAAAGATGTTTATCGGATATTATGCGCTACACTACGGGCAACACATCATGCAAGCACAAAGAATAACCACAACCACAAATCAACATTCTCCGATTCCACAATAGAAAAGTGAGGAAACAACCCATTATTCCGTCATTCCTACGACATTAATGTTACGATACTACTTCAACAAAAAAAAATAAGCTCAACGTCTGCAAAGAACTCCATCCCATTATTGAAGGTCCAAAAGCCCAAAAAAGTTTACGGAAATGTTGTAGTGGTAGATTGAATTGACTGTCTTGGTAAAGTACTACAACCCGATTCCATATAAGGCGAGAGTCTATGACTCTTCCCAAGAATATTATATTTTTTTATTGCCTTACGCCTTGCATCCCATGCTTTTCATATACTAAACTTTAACATTGAATTTGACTCCATTCTACTTATAATCTCTATCGATCCGGTGCATGATCACATGTATGATGAAGTACGCTATGAATTTTGAACTAGCCGATGACCGATGCACTTGCACATTACATGATTTTTTCATCAACTCTTGATATTCTCCAAGCACCCTAATCGTCGCCAATGCAAACGCCACTTCAGAGCCTTCAGACTATCGTGTTGTACATACTGTAGTTCTCCGGTTAAGAATGTTGAACATTATTTACTATGCACCACCAACACAAGAAATTGCAAACTCTGTTACTTAAAACATACCTTCAACAAGGTCATTTGGAATCTCAATTTCATCTGTTAGGCGGTTTAAAATAATGCCAAACTAAACATCGTTGTCCCACTCCCTCATAGTTTCACACATCCGGACATACTCGTTTGTGAATAACATATGACTCTCACTGTCAATATTGCAAAATGAGTGATTTTTAGATCACTATCATATTCAAGACGTAGTTTTCCCCGATCAACATCAACACTAATATCCTCGGACTCACTACTTGAACCACTACTCATGATACTCATCTTCGACCGCAAAGACTGAGGCATACGGTTCATCCTAACGATAAACGGCGATGCCACATATAACTTATAAGTTGAGCAACAAATTTTCATATTAATTATTACAAGTATAATCAGATAAATTTTGACGATATACTACCCGGGAATCAACTCATCAAAGCTGCGTTGTATCCCCGGAGATGCTTGTGTGATGAAATCCTGTGTATGTGTTAGCGGTATATCTACTGACCTTACTAGGATCGGTGATGTTGATGATATTAACATCTTTCACTTCGACATACAACACCAACATCTAACAAAGCTGTGTAACTCAAACGCCATCATCGTCGGATATCGACGCTATAAATTGCTACTCACCGGATAACGACTGTTAGAGTGACCGTGGCGCTTCGGATCAATGCAAGCTTCTCTCATGAATTCAGTGTGTCGACGTAACCTTAATCGACGACGACCTCCCATAACTTGGATGAATTGCTCATCGATACTCGCCTCCATAGAAAAGAATCAAACAAATTCTCTTTTATTCTTGCAAAACAAGTTATATGAATAATGAGAAATTTATATTAATCCAATTAATACTACTTTTGGCTACTTAACACCTAAATTGCAACACCAACACAAACCTAAAAATCAAATCCCAAATAAATGTCTAACCATACAACTCTAACCCCTTGCACACGTACTCTATTAATTTATAAATTGATAAAGGAAGTGATTTACTGTGTGTTTACGAAGAACTACGGGGAAGTGCGCTAAAAAATGTAGAATCCGTCAAAGGGAATTTTTCTCAAACGAAATGGAGCCGCCGGAATCAGAAAGCTAATGTTGACTTCCAACGACTAGTAAATGGGAGAGGAAGTCACAACCAGTAAAAGCCGGGAAAAAAGAAGAAGAATATCGTGGACAAGAGCGCAAAGTGTCGACCTACGCCGGCGGGAAGTTTCGAGAGGGGAGGACCGTCTCGGTTATCGAGTTTTGAGTCTCCTGGCGGAGGAAGCGATTCGAATCGAAATAAACATAGGAGATAGGCCATTAATATGCCAGCCAATTAGTGGGAATCGTTCTGCCAAGCCGCCGCCTAAGCACCCTCTGCGAATCAAGCTGCACACCAATTTCATGTGACGCACCACGCAACCGTGGCAGCTTCTACTATGACTATACCTTAATTTTTTTATTAATACTTAATTATCTAATTAAGATTCTAATGATACTTAGTTTAAAAAAATTGCGATAAAATATTAACTCTTGTTGAAAGTTTGGACTTTAAAAGTCGCTCGTGCTACTTATGAAACATATTTGATTCATTTTCATCCACTCATAGCCGTTTTCAATAAACTTTTGATGTAGATAAGTTACACTAAAGATTCTTGAGAGAGTATCTATCTTTTTGTCAAATTAGCTAACTTCAAATTGCTATAGCAATTTCATCCGCAGATCCGAGAAAGTCGAAGCTATATGGCTAGTATTATCATGATTAATAAAGGCACTGAAGGACAATCAGTCGCTATTGCATCTAAGATTTAAAGTTTTCCCAAAGCATTTTTTTAGATAAATATCAAATTAGTCATACTTTTGTGACATATGTTACTACATTCAACATGTTATTGTTCATCTGCAATGATCTAATAAGCATAGGAGTGTGCAATATATTTATTTGGATATATCAGCTCATAAATTGACAAATCAAGTGAAACTAAAAAATAGAATTTTAAAATTTAAATTGACAAAATAGTAACTAAAATTGATCCAAATTGCGCTAAAATTCAATTTAATCAAGTATAGGGTTTTGAGGGAAGTTAAAATTTAATATGAAGCCTAAAATTACTAAAAATCTAAAGTTTAAATTGAAAAAGGTTAGATTTTTTTTTTTTTTTTATAATCCTCATCATTTTTTTTATGTCTAATGGATCACAAGAAAATAATTTTTTTTTAAAAAAAAATTATTCTGTTAAAATGTTATAAATATTTTTTTAAAGAAAATTTTAAAAATAACTTTCTTATAATCACCATGCTCAAATAATTTTTTATCATAAAATTTTTAAGAAAATAACTAAAAAGCCGATAATTAAATGAAATTATTTTTAAAAAAAATAAAATAATCAGAAAGTTTTCACAAATATACTCTAAATTTAAATTTTGGGCAATTTTTTTGATTGACTTATTTTTAAAAAAATGATCATAATTATGCTTAGCTACTATGAGAAAATTACTAGTTGCCTTTTAAAACAAAAAAAAATATTTATAATAATTACAATAATTTTTAAAAAGTTAATTTTTCTACATCAATGCATTACAATCATCTTTATAAAAATCTATAACTGCCTCAAACAGAGATCATAAGTTTACTTGCCTAAAACAACTTTGTTTAATTCAAACGAAAATTGGATCTGAAACTGATCAGTCTGATCCTACTCTACAAATCTAAACAAGGGAAAACTCTTCCTGATCTCGTTCGGAATTGCGTCGGCGTTGGCCGAAGGGCTTGAAACTCTTGGCGAGGGCGAGGACAGCGGCAGCAAGGGCGACGCCGAGGGCATCGGCGGCGGCGTCACGGACTGAGCCTCCTGCAGATTTCCAGAGGCCGAGCTCGTCGCCGGTTTCCTTGGCTGCACCGGCAGCGAGGGCAGTCACGGAACCCAGCGCAACGCTCCGCCGGCGGATGAAGGATCGGTGGCTCCGGCGGGCGAGGGTGGCGACCAAGACGCTGATGAAGAAGCATGCAAGGACGTGCTCGAGTTTGTCGACGGCGAGCCACGGGTCCTTTTCCTCCATCTCCTCCGCTTTGGGTTTAGATAGGAGAGTCGCGTTTGTTTACTCCTTACATGGGTCGGGTTCCCGGTGCTAACGCTTCACGTTTATGACCAACAGTCCTGTTTGATTCGGTAAAGTTTAACTTTTTGAAAAAAAAAATTATAATCTCCATTAAAATTTTTTAAATAATAAATTCTTCTGAAATATCTTCATAATTATTTTTTCAAACAGTTATAATTATTATAAACATACTCTAAAAAAAATTTCTATCATCTTTTATATAATTAGTTGACATATAAATTAAATTATTTATAATTTAATTGAAGATACCACATCAATTGAAAAAATGTATTTATAGCACTAGTAATAAGTGATATAATTTTTTGACAAGTAAATTAGTAGAATAAATATAAAAATAATGAGAAATTAATTGTTATAAAAAATAGAATATAATTTGTAAATATTTTCTAGCATTTTTATACTTAGTCTATTAAATTTATTACATATTATAAATATATTTTATATTAATATATTTTAAATGACATAGATTAGCTTAAATTTGACTTACAAGCTCATCGAGCTCATTAAAAGTTATTTATGAAGCTAAATCTTAAGCTCTATCACAAGGACTCATTAAGATTGATCATATTATTTTAAAGGAAGATTTACATATAAATCACACAACTCTTATGCATTTACATTTCTAACAGATACAATTAGATATTTACTTATTTAACACTTTTTTATATTTAAAAAATTATATTTTTGATTTTATTTAAAAAAAAATGAGTGATCATAATATTTTTGATGTGATATTAAAGATCGGAGTGTTATATATGTAAAAAATTAAAGTTTAAATATTAATTATGTAAATATATAAGAATTATGTATATAAATCCCTATTTTAATGATTAAGTTAAATAAAATGCTGAATAGATAAAGTTATTCAATAAATAATTCATATTTGATTTATGCTTTCAATGATAATTTTATAGACACAATATCCACTTTATTAATGATATTTAATAGCAATTCCACTCATTAAGATCAATCCGAAGTTCAATAAATAAAGAACAAAAATAAATAAATAAAAGGTTTCAACAAACTGACCCCAATTTCTTAAGGAAGCACTCATCAACCCAATAGAGATTAATTAAATTAATTAAACCCACTCCGTCCTCACGCACTATTGTTTAAATTTGATGCATTTATTACTGTGGCAGATGGAAGAAGCTCATGAAACAGCTTAACAAAACCATCTATCTTCTCCGCCGCCAGTGAACACCCACGTCGCCGTCGGGCTTGGCAGAACCACGAACTGTCCTGGGTAGGAGAACGCTGCCGGTCCCATGAACTCCGGCGAACCCCACCCAAAATCAACCTCGTACAACGGCAGCTTGCTCCAACTTGTCACCGATACATCCGTCGCAGCGAAGTTCCCCGCAGCTCTCGACAGCCGCCGCTTATCCTCCTGCAACTCGAGGAAATCTATCGCCGATTGAAGATACTCGTCCCCCAGCTTCTCAATCGCCTCCCTTATTTTGGCCACAGGCAACGCCGCCGCCACCTCGGTCGAAGGCACAACCGCCGCCGTAACCACAATCGCATTGCCGACGTACTCGTTCGGGAGGAGATGACCGAGGCGGTGACGGATGTCGGCCGTCGTCAGAAGTCTTATTTCCTCGTCGGGTCTGACGGAGCCACGGGCCAGGCACGTGCATCGCCAGATGTAAGCAGCGAGAGACTCGAACGAACTGTATTTTCCGCCACCTGACGCCTTGATGGCGGCCAGCTGGGCGGGCGCGAGATTAAGATAAACGAATGAGGCGGTAATTTGTTTCTCCGGACGTTTTCGCAAGTCGAATTCCGGGTGGCGGAATCGGACCGACGGCGGAGACCGCGCACGCAGGGAGGTGTGATCGAAGCACGGGGTTGGGATGTGTCCTGTCGGGTCACGCGTAGCGGCGGCCCAATTGCATATAAAGCGCAGCGCTGCGATGCCATCACTCGCGTGGTGGTGGAGGCCGATGCCGAGGCAGATGCCGCCGCATCTGAACGTGGTGAGTTGAACCAACAGTATGGGCACGTTATCGTCTCCCTTCTCTGAACTGTTGAACCCGTCAGTCGGTACGAGGAGACGGCAGTTATCGACGGATGGCGTGTAGACTCCAAACTCATCGAGCGTGAGATCAGACACAGCCTCGAAGAACAAGGCGCCGTCACCGGTGCATCTGATTTCGCGGCGTCCGTCGGCTGACTTGCCGAAGCGGCCGGCGAAGGGATAGTACGGGACAAGCATGCGGGCGAGTGATGCTTTGATGGAAGCTGCCGGTGGTGAAGGGAGGGGAGAGCTATTGTTTCGGAAGAAGTAGACGACACGAACGTGGGTCGGGGCGGCGAAGAGATCGAGGTTGGAGAGCCAGATGGGGCTCGACGGCGTTGGAAGAGCAGGCGGTACCGAACAAGAGTTCACCACCACTACTTTGTTCGCCATCTTTTTTGATTTACAGAGAATCCTACTAACACCTATATTCCTCTTTTTGGAGACCGGGAAGTTTCCTTCTTCTCGACAATGCCGGGAGAGAAACTAGATCTGCTGCTATTATAATAGAGAGAGAGAGAGATCAGACAATTGGTCGACTGCATAATGAAAGTTTGACAGAGAAGGGTTTCGCACAGAAATCTTACCCGAATCTAAAGCGATAAGGAATAGAAGTTGGCGTGATTGAGAATTAGAATTTGAATTTATTTAAATATTTCAAAAAAAAGTTGCGAAATATGATAAAAGATAATTTATTCTATTAATTAAAAGTTCTGATTTTCAATCTAAAGTTCATTAATTTAAATTCTTGCAAATGCATTATGTATTTAAATTTATGATTAAATTTACTTAAATATAAAAAAAATGGAATATAGATATATTAAAAACATATTAAGTATTTAGTTAAAATATAATTTTATGTTTTATTAATATATATATATATATATATATATATATATATATATATATATATACGTAATAATTTTTCAATAAATGAAAAATATGAATTCTATTTTTTTTTATCATAATGAAAAAATACAACCAATGCTCTCATATTTATGTGGCCAACAATTAATCTAATTAATAAGAATTTTCAAAACTATTATGAAGATGTTGAATTTAAATTATTTATTTCATAACAAAATCTCATCTTAAAATGTGTGAAAAAAAAGAAAAAGATGCTCTACGGTAACTTTTGTTTTGGGCCGAGGCAAATATTAACAATTTAATAAAATCCGCGTGCTACAACGTGTTGTAAAATTGGAGAGGAAGAGCCAACTGCCCCCACCTCACCGACTCCTGTAAGGCTGTAATGTGCTTATTAAGACATACCCACGTGTAGCTCAACATCGCATAAAGGGTTTGGGCATTCAGCTTCATTTTAATAATAATAAAAGCTAAATATATGACATTTACATGCATATCATATAATATATTAAAAATATTATTTTAAAAAATTAATAATAATATTATTTAAAATTTAAATATTGAGTATCTAAATATTAAAATTTAAGCATTAGATTATTAAAATTAGGTGATATATATATATATATATATATATATATATATATATATATATATATATATATATATATATATATATGTATATATATATATATATATATATATATATATATATATATATAGTTTAGAGTTTAGGACCCAAATTTGTAAGGAAAACTTCCCGCGTTTTCCCGTTGTAAATTGCCTCAAAGTAAACAGCAAGCTCACTTCTTTTGATGGAATGCATGCATGGCTCCCCACTACGGTGGAGACCGGAGGGGCTTCTACCTCCGGCTTATAGCCGCCGCCTCTTCCCTCTTTCATCTCCGACAAACCTATCGCACACCATCATCTCTGGGCACCACCCCGACCTCCCCACTACCACTAAGCTCATCCACCGCCACACCGAGCTCTCCACACCGCCTTCCTCTGCTCTTCCTCTCGCACTTTTCCACTCTCATCCAAAACCTGATCTTTTCCTTCTCAACGTTCTTCTACGCTCCCTTCCCGCGGCCTCGGCCCTCTCCCTCTTCTCGTCCCTCCCTGAACGCCACCCCCATCTCCGCCCAGACAGCTTCACCTTCTCTTTCTCCCTTTCCGCCGCGGCATTGCAGCCTTCTCCTTCCACCGGCCGCGCTCTTCACGCCCGAATCATAGCGAGTAATCTTGGCACCGACCGCTTTATCGGTTCCGCACTGACCGATTTCTACTTCCAGTTTTCGCAGACCTCCAACGCCGAGAAGGTGTTCGATCAAATTCCCCAGCCGGATACCTTTTCATGGAACTCTCGCATTTCAGGGCTCGTCCGCAGCTGCTCTTTCCTCAGGGCTGTAAGGGCCTTTGGGCGGATGGTAGCGCTTGGAAATTGCATTGATTCCACAACACTGGCTGTTGTCCTCCCGGCCACAGCGGACCTTCAAGATTTGACTATGGGGAAATCCATGCACGTCTTAGGGTTGAAAACAGGTATGGCAGATCAACCCCATGTCGTCACTGGACTCTTATCGTTGTACTCCAAATGTGATGATATCCCTGCGGAAATCATCTTTGAGAGAGACCAGCCTGATATTATTCACTGCAATGTGATGATTTCTGGTTACTCTTCCACCGGTTGTATTACATCCTCAGTTGATTTATTCAGGGATTTGCAGCTTTCAGGTTGGCGACCAAATTCCAGCACGCTTGTAGCTTTGATCCCTGTAACCAATCCATTTGGCTATGAATCTCTCTGCAGGGAAATTCATGGGTTTGTGATCAAAACTAGGCTCGATCTGGATTTGTTGGTATCCACTGCTCTCACCACTGTTTATAGTAGACTAAATGACATCGAATCAGCAAGTCAGGTTTTTGATGGAATGTCTGAAAAGAGCTTGGCGTCATGGAATGCGATGATATCAGGCTATGCACAGAATGGCTTGACAGAGTTGGCAATCTCTCTTTTCCAGGATATGCAATCACTCAATTTTAAGCCCAACCCTGTCACAGCTGCCAGTATTCTTTCTGCCTGTGCTCAGCTTGGAGCTCTTACACTGGGGAAATGGGTCCACCAAATAATAACCGAGGAAGATCTCGAGCTAAATGTCTACGTATGCACTGCTCTGATCGACATGTATGCCAAATGTGGGAACATTACTGAAGCTCGGAAGAAGATATTTGATGATATGCCTGACAAGAATGTGGTTTCCTGGAACGCAATGATATTTGGTTACGCCCTCCATGGTTATGGCCATGAAGCTTTAAGGCTCTTCAGACAGATGCTGTATGCTCAAATTTCTCCGACTGCTACTACATTCCTTTCAGTTCTTCATGGTTGTAGCCATGGTGGATTGGTAGAGGAGGGCCATGATATCTTCCTTTCCATGCCCCGCTATTATGGAGTACGTCCACGGGCCGAGCACTATGCATGTATGGTTGATCTCCTAGGTCGCGCCGAGCGGCTCGTTGAGGCCCTGGATTTCATAAAAACCGCTCCTGAGAATGCTGGTCCTGGTGTCTGGGCTGCTTTTCTTGGTGCCTGCAAGATTCATAAGGAGACCAGCCTTGCAGAATTGGCCTCCGAAAAGCTGTTTGAGCTTGAACCAGAAAATCCTGGCTACTATGTTCTCCTCTCCAACATTTACTCTGCCAGCCATAACTTCCCGGAAGCAGCAGCAGTGAGAGAGGCAGCCAAGAGAAAAAACCTTGCTAAGCTGCCTGGCTGCACCATAATTGAGGTGAAGGATGTTGTGCATAGCTTTACTGCTGGTGACAGATCTCATCCTCAAGCTTCAGCCATCTACTCCATGTTGGAGAGTTTGCTGGGGAAGATAGTAGAGGCTGGGTACCAAGCCGAAACAGAAGCAGTTTTTTATGATGTAGAGGAAGAGGAAAAGGAGCAAATGATAAAGATTCACAGTGAGAAGCTTGCTATTGCTTTTGGTCTTATCAACGCCAAGCAGGGAAGTGAGATAAGGATCATTAAGAATCTCAGAGTCTGCTTGGATTGTCACAACTGGACCAAGTTCATATCCATGGTTACCAAGAGAGTGATCGTTGTCAGGGATGCTAGTAGGTGTGCTCTTGTGGGGACTACTGGTGAATGGTAATTTTCTCTTTCTTGCTGCAATTAAATTTATTTCAAATGCCTTAAACTGTAGGAATATTGCATCTGTTGGATTTCTTTATATATATATATATATATATATTAAATGTCATTGATTTGAAATATAGACAAGTAACATGAACTACTATGTAGATTGGGAGAGTGTCTGGAGACTACATGTATAGTTGATGTTGTTTTCATTCATTTTGACTGTGCAATTAAAATCCTAAATTTGGATGGAGTTCTAAGAGTATTTGTGTAGATTGAAGTAAATGTTAATATCTAACTACAACCTACTACTGAATGATAATTTTAACATGCTTCATTAATTTTCAAACTATGATTTCTAATTAAGGCAAAAAGAGTAAACTTAAAAAAATGAACCCTAAAAAAGAATAAGTTCATCTAAAAACATTTTTATAATGCTGTTAATAAATCAACGACCAGTAAACAATTTTCCACTGCAATATGTACGACAGAATTGGAGTTGATTAGCCTAAAACCAGTTCAAAATAGAACTCTAATCACTGTATAAAAAAATGTAAACGTAAGTTCGTTCTGTTTGTATACGGAGCTGATTTGAAGTTAAACATCAGAATAATGTAAAATATTTTAAATTCCACATACGCCTAGCTAAAAACTTACAGATACTAAACTAAAGACAAGTGACTTCTTTTTTAATTTTTTTTTCTTCTCTGAACTCATTTCAATTTTTATTTTCTGTTTGTATACAGGAAGTCATACAATCAAAGACTAAAAGCTAGAGAGATCTACTCCTTAGAAGCAGCAAAAGAAAAGGACATTACAAAAGAATTCTTGAATCTTTTTAATGAAAGAATTAACTAAATTTATTCTTTCTAGAGAGAAACAAAAATAAAGAATTTTATTTTTATCATCGTATTAGTAAATTTGAAGTTAGAGAAGCTTTAAAGAAAATGAAATGTAGAAAAAACAGTAGGATTTTATGATATTCCAATAGAAGTGTGGAAATGTTTAGGAGATCAAGGAATTTATTGGCTTACAAATCTTTTTAATGTTATTTTAAAAATAAAAAAGATGTCAAATAAGTGGAGGAAGAGTTTGTTGGTTCCTATATTTAAGAATAAAAGTGATGCATAAGAGAGTGCAAATTATAGAGGAATTAAGTTAATGTGTCATACATTAAAATTATGGGAGAGAGTAATGGAGCATAGGTTATAATGTGATACAAAAGCTTCTCACAATCAGTTTGGTTTCATGCCAGGTAGATCTACATTAAAATTAAGTTAAAGTTTCAAGAGATGTTCTTTGGAGAGTTCTAGAACTTAAAGGAGTTAATATTGGTTATATTCAAATCATTAAGGATACTAGAGTTGTTGCTTGTGTCCAAACACAAGGAGGATTGACAAAATATTTTCCTATTTCAGTTGGATTACATGAAGGATCAACTTTAAGCCCTTATCTTTTTTGCTTTAGTTATGGATGTTCTTACTAGGCATTTATAGGAAGATGTATATTGGCATATGCTTTTTGCTGATGACATTCTTCTTGTTGATAAAACAAGAGAGGGAGTCCAAGAGAAACTTGAATTATGGAGGTCAGCATTAGAGTCTAAAGATTTTCGTTTAAGTAGATCTAAAACTGAATATATGGAGTGTAATTTTAGTTGTAGAAGTTCTAGTGGTAGCGTTGTGACATTAGATGAACAAGTCATTAATAAGAGTGAGTGATTCAGATATTTAGGCTCTATTGCTCAAAATGATGGTGATATTAATGGAGATGTTATTAGTAGAATTCAAGTTGGATGGTTGAAGTGGAGGAATGCATCGGCTTTGTTGTGTGATAGAAAAGTTGCACTTAAATTTGGAAAAATTTTATAAGATGGTGGTAAGACACACAATGACTTATGGTTTAGAATGTTGGCCAATAAAAGAGAAGCATAAGACTAAGTTAAGTGTTCAGAGATGAGGATGCTCAGGTGGATGAGTGGCTTTACTCTTAGAGATAAAATACGAAATGAGTATGTTCGGGAAAAAGTTGGAGTAGCTACTTCTGTTCGGGCTAGTCCACCTGTCCAGTGGTCTGGCTTAAATCCTAAGTAATTCCATTGCCAAACAGTCCCATAAAAGGCATGAAAAAAATACAACTAGAAACAAAAATGCATTGAATACAGTTTTAGAGCATACAAAATGATTTACAACATCGACGCAAAGAAATTAAGGTACTCAACGGTATCTATTTCCCAAGCACCGACTCGAGCCTGTTATTGAACCCGTGGAAAGAAACACATGTGAAGTGACGCCACCAAGCAAAGTAATTAAAGATCTACTTGAAACCTAATCGAAACCCCAGGAACTTCCCCTCAGAATCGATAGCTTGTATATGTTCCTTGTACCGACGACTATGAGTAGATAACAAAATATATAGATAATAAACCCTAGTCACGTCCTCCTTACCGCGATGAGCTCAATTGGCAGGGTCGAAGCGGCTTCTTTTTGTCGACAAAGATTCCCTTTGCTCTTCCAAGTGCAGTTCGTTCTGTTCCACGGCTGTCTCGTCATCTCCGGCTGTGGTCCGCCATGATCCGATGAGAGAAAGATCACTGGCGATGAGCGGTACTCCCGTGAGCGAAAGTTGATGTAGTTACTTATTGCGAGGGGTGATTTACATATACATGCCACTCAATTCTTATTAGGGAGCATTTATTATTACAATAAAAACAATACTTTGTTTAATTTTTTGAAATAAAATTCAACTTTTGAAGCATAAAAAATATATTATATTTGTAAATATCAAACTTTAGGTGTTAGATACATAAATGCATAAAAATTCTGTGCATAAATTTTTCTTCTTATTAATTTATATATATCACATCTAAAGTTTATTATTTATATTTATAACATCTGAATCTTTCAAATACATCAATTTTACCATCATACTTGATGTCGTATGCTTTGTGTGTAACTCTTTATTAGGAGAACCATGAGTAACCTTATTTCCTAGCAATAAGGTCCGTCTGCAAACTTCCTCTGCTCATGCACGCACAGCCTAAAACCTAATTCCGAGTGTAGGGAGGCACTCCTTCAAACTTCCTCTTCCTCAGTCCCCGTAACTCACCTCACTGTCTCCACCTTTTGTCTGAGTCCATCAGAGGGCCATCATTTTCATTATCTTCTTATTAAAGCACTTGTAGACTCGCAAGCGCGACATTCCTCCCTACTGATTTGTTTGTGTCTTTGGCTTTTACTGCAGTTGAGATTTTTCGCTAAGTTATCTATTTTGAATGTATAGATAGGTTTTTAAGGATTTCTCCACCAAAAGGCTATAAAATTAAATAGTTTTCTTATAACTCCTCCAATCATAAATAAACTACCGTTTCTCATTATGAGGTGGTAAAGAGAGAGAGAAGAGAGAACAAAAGCTTGAAAATCCTCCAGCACAATCGTACAACCAGGTTTTGACCATACCGGCGGCGTCCTGATCTTGATCTATCGGTCACCATCATGGCGACACAGTCATTTGTTACTCATCGTTCTTCTACCATAAACTGCAATGTGACTATATGGCTGTTGTTGTGTGATTTTGGGATTCTCATTGTCAGTCCTTCTCATATACAATTATGTAATCCCGTTATCGAGAAAACTTGTACTCCAAAACAAATATATAGTGGAAGCTTTTCTTCTAGGCGTGATTTTCTCTTTTCGAGGTTTTACGTAAAAATTATGGAGTTTTCTTGTTCACTCTTTAAATACCTGTGTGTGTGCTGGATTTCACGATAAGGTTAAGGCGTAAACTTTCACTCAACCGCAATTGATTTTTTAGCACACAACAGTTTCACTCTTTAAATACCTGTGTGTGTGCTGGATTTCACGACAAGGTTAAGGTGTAAACTTTCTATGGTTTTCAACGCGCCAATGTTCAACTATAATAAGCATTTGGTATAGGATTATAATAAACAATAGCTACTGAATATAATAAAAATACATATCGAACATAGCCTTCAAGAAATAACCAGCGGTGGAGGAAGTAGATGTGCGGACTTTATACATGATAGTGATTCATTATTATGTGGACCAATAAAAGGATCAAATTTATAGTTTTCAATGAAACACAAGGCAAATAGATAAATTAAACCAATGTTCACTTGGCATTGATTATTATCATCATTGGCCTTAGAAATGCAACATCATTGTAGTAACCAAGTACACATTAACCACTTTTCAAATAAATTTCTTGAAACTAAATTAGCTATAATACAAATTCAAATGTAACCAACTTCAAAGGTATTTGTGATTATAATTTGAATCGAAAGTTTACAAAAAAATGCATACAATTGATGGAACTAAAAGCCACAAAAAGCTATGCAAATTGTTTCAAATGTGTGCAAAAATACATTGAATTCCTACTCTCAAAACTATTAATAACTATTACTCTCACTAATTAATTGTTTCAACTTCATCATCATGTTGTCCTCTCCTAACCAGTAGTTTTATCCTAGTACCCAAGTCAGCATATGATAGCTCTGAACTGTAAGCATTGATGTCAACATTAGGCATTTGTGTATTTGATCCATCAAGGGTGTTTATGTGATGATCCCAACATTCGCAATGACTACACTTATGAACCATTTGTATTATTCAATATTGTTCTCCATGAAGCTTCTTATTCTTCTATTTCTTTGCCTACCTCTAGGCCTGAGTGCATTAGGTACCCAATCTCAATACCATCGTTACATCTTCTCCACATACTCTTACTTGATATAGTTGATATTGCACCATCACAAGTCATGACATATCTACAAATGTAACGACAAATGTTAATTGCACAGACAAAAATAAATACATAATAATTACAGATACCTAACATGATAATATTGGTCTGCATAAGTGTGCCGCAATGGGTGTTCCTTCGAACCTATGAAAGCAACATGTATATATGGAAGGCCAATCATTTTCCGATTATCTACAACTACACTATTTTGGCTCATATTTACTTCATGCCTTTCAAAATGCCCTTCAACCTCAAGTGTATGAAGTTAATTGTTTGATAGTGAAGTATTCCTTTCTGGTAGTAATCTCTCGCATGTAATCTTCAATAACCGGTACTAATTCACCTCTCCAACTTCATGTATTTATCTTTCGCTCTACTCTTTATTCCATTAACATTCATCTAATCATGTCTACCAATTCAATAATTAGTTTATCTCTAGCCACTTTTATCCAAGAGTTAAATGACTCTGATAAGTTATTGGTGTTGAGTAATTTTTAATTTCAATAAGGAATTGAGATCTTGGCCATTTATATGGTAAATTTAGTAGATAAGAATAGACTTGGGGGCTTACTTTGCACAGTTCATTAACTTTTGCCTTATATTCATGACTTGTGTATGCATTTGTAGCCAACCAACAAATATTTCTAATCTTATGGCTATCTTGAAAGTGATGATACTTCTTGATATTCTTCCACAAGTGGCGTATACAAACTCTATATTATGTATTAGGAAATACAATATTAATTGCTTATCCCAATCCTTATAAGAGGTCTACAACCAACTAGAAAAACATCAATGCACACTTTAAAGCTAGCATAAAACCTTTTGAAGGAGTTGTCAGTGATATCATACTCATAAGTACTATGATAGTCAGGGTTCCTTCTAACAAGCTCTTCTCATAGTGTTGAGAACCCACTTGTAGTTGTCATCAATTAACCTAAAGAAGTTGTCTCGTGCTAATTGTAGCCTGCTTGCTGCCTGCTCTGTTGACACTTAGACATACATGTAAATCTTCTAATTTTCTGACTCGAAATATTTGCCCATCTACACATAAAAAAACTCTCACTCTCCAAGGACACCCTATATAAGAACATGTGGCAATAACTCGTGTTTTATCAAAGGCTTTTATTTTCACTCCAAAATTTTCATGAATAGCCTTAAACCAAAGGAAATGTTTGAAACTCATTGCATCATCAAATCGTGTTCCAACTATTAAAAGAATATTATTTGCAACTTAACTAGTTAACTAATCTTCATTATATAGAGCAAGTTCATCAGAAAATTGACTAACACTGTTAGAGCTTGAATGTTCGTATTGTAGCATGTGTCTACAATCCAAACCTTCTTTGTTTTGTGACATCACATGTGCTCCACCATGTGGCATGATTTTGATCTCCGGCATGCAAGTACAATTTGAAACATCTTTTGTTATAATAACAACTTTAACTCGGCCACTTTGGTTAGATAGCTGTAAAATGCTCATTACTGCATTATCATTTTGAATAAGCTTGTATTCCTTCGGAGATGTGCCATAAACATGATAGTAAATTTCATAATCATATCCTCTGAGTCAAGCTCAAATTTCTTCAATCTTTTCTACTAATAAAAAATAATTAAGCACATCTCGATCTACTTTTATAGGCTTCTGTTTTCCCCCTTCGTACTTTATTTTATCTGTATTTTTAAGTTTAATCCAATAATAATTAAATTTGATTGTTAGTAAAAGCCAAATCTTTGTATCCAACATGTCATCAATTCCAAATGGATTGGACAAAGCCTACCATACAAATGAAGAAAGCAAAGATGAAATGATCAGAAAATATTTGAATAAAATTGTCAAATAATAACATAAAATTTTAACTAATCTTTATTTTTTTTAAAAAAAAAGTAAAATTTATGTATAGTTTCATGACAACTTTTTGAAAGCAAAATAAGATAAAAAATATTTCTACTTTTATAGAAAGAAAAAAATATTAACTATAAAGTTCCAAACAATTAACTACTGCTAAGCTGTTGTAAAATACCTAACTTTCTATAGAACTCATAAACTACTACGAAATTTTTCTAAAGCAGGCTTGAATAAAAAACAATGTACATCAACCATAATGTTAAATCCTTCGAAGCATTTACTAGCCCGAAAGGTAAAGAGGGTTCGCATACCAGTGCGATAATATATAGTTAGCAGCTAATAATATACATTCAACTATTTAAATAACTTAATAAGTTGCAACACTTCACAAATTTGTGTGATTATTAGTAGGAGAACTAGTTTGGGAATCATTAGGTTATTTCTCACACAAGTTGCAAGCCAATGAAAAGATACAGATTTCACGAGAGAATATAATTGTCGGTTCTCGCGTAGGTTGCAAGCCAATGTAAGTGATGCAGATTTCGCACGAGAATATAGCTGTTGATCCTTGTGCGGGTTGTAAGCCAGCAACAGAGATGTAGATTTCTCACGAGAATGTAGCTATCTAGTCTCCTAAAACTGAGTATGCGGTGTATATTTTTGTGTTTAGTGCTTTGTGTGTATATGTGAGGGGACACCACGCAGATCCGCAGATATACTTATTAGAGTGATCGGGTATGACATTAAGGAATAGTATATTATCTCGAGGGGCAGAAGTCACTACCCTCGAGATCACGAACAATTGGGCTTACTTTCAATTCATATCACATCAATTGGTAAGTCATATCTAACTTGAAGTTTTAAATTTATTCATCACCACTTCATATGAATGGATATTTGATAACAAAATAAGACTTAAGTGCAATCATAAGATGCTTTCTCTTCATCTTACTCATAAGCATATTAAGATTGTCGTAAGATAAGCAAATCAAATATGGATAAGTATCTATACTAAATGCATGGTTTGGGAGGCCACCCACCAAAGAAAGCGCATGGTAGGTGTGGTGAGACGAGATCGAAAATCTATTTGTCCATGCACGCCAAATCGTGCATGTGTTTACATAAGCATTTCTTTTAGCATTGGAACAATGCACTTAAATAATAAGCAAATTCTGCGTTGAAACAACGTGAACAAATCTCACAAATTTTCACATTAGAATAACATGAATGGATATTTATCACATATTTCTACGTCGCGTTAATGCGTGAGCAGTCTTAAATTTCTCCGCCGCATTGGAATAATGTGAACGGGTACTTAGAACAAATAATTTTAAGCTTGCATTTACACATAAGCATACATGTATATATACTTGAACAAGACATATGACATTCATGAGTTTAGCTAAGCATTGCATTGGAAATATCACAAGTAAAAAAAAGACACCAAATGAATTTTCAATTGCAAATATCGTCTTCATGTTCCCCTTCTTTTTTTGGCATAAGAGATGCAATACATTTCTCTAATTTGACAAGTAAGATAGCATTCAAATGTCAAATCATAAGCATATGTTTCATTTGTCGTTACCAAGTGAATAAAAGAAACATTGCACTTCATATTTACTTTCTTTATTCTATGGACAATTGCATTTAAACATAATTTGATTGAATAAAATGTTTAAAAACAACTTTATGTAGCATGTAACAATCTTTCCTTAAAAATCAGTGCACATGTAACAATATTTCCTTCAAAATCAGCAAAACAAAGAATTTGTGTCAAATGTAGCCACAAGAGTTCAAGCTACTTATATACATAGTCACATTAAGTTTGGTATTACATAGGCCTAAAAGAGAAATTTCAGATTTAGCAAAACATTTGTAAAACTCATAGGACTTGACAGAAACTTAAATTAGATTTTACTAGATAACAAGATATACATGATATTACATAATTCCATGAGAAGATCTCTAAATTTAGCGTTCATCTTCAAAAATTTCAAGTTTTGAAAAGAGATCACATTCATTCTTGCTAAGTAGTAAGGAGAGATAGGAGACAAGGCCAAGGTAACATATCTTACATAAAGATCTCATAAGTCTCTTCAAGGCTTTATCACTTGGATGAAAATCCTTAATGAATTTAGTCCACATGAGATATACCATTTCATTTAGACTTAGCAAGATCCAAGAAATCAAATATGAAGTAATATTTGCATTTAGATTTAAGAACCAAGAAATCTGAAAATAAACTTTGCTCAAATCCCCATCTTCATGATAGTAAAACACTAAGAAAGGTAAAGTAGGATCAATCTCATGAGATCAAGCAAGTAAATTCAGAAAATTAGCATATAATAGCACTTTACATTTGAATTCAGCAAACCAAGAGAAAATCTGAAAGCTAATCCTCATCCCAAATCATGATAACAACTCACATAAGAGAGGCAAAGCAAGATGAGCATCATGGTTAACTCCCTAACAATCAATTTTCCTTTCCTCTTTTTTTTTTATAAAGGAAATAACATATGTAAAAATCTGAATTTCAGATTCAATTGAAGTATCATTTTTTATTAATGGAGCAAAGTAGGAATAAGGCCTACTATTGATTAGCAATTGGAAGAGAGTCAGCCACATTAAGCCCACTCATAAGTTTTTTAAACTTTCAGATTTTGGCTAAAGGATATACTTGCATATCAAAGAAATTCGTTAAAAATAACGAGATTTCTTTGTAAGGAGTAAAAAATAGAAATCAATCCCATTATTATGATTTCAGCAACATAAGCTTGAAAATCACATCTCAAACCTTATTTTCAAACTTTCAATCTCATTTTAAGCAAGTAAAGAGGCAGAGCACATATCATTTCGCGCATAGGAAATCATTTTAAGCAAAATAAAAATATGAAATTCGTAGATAATAGCAAACGGCATGAGATTTGGGCCATACATCATCCCAAATCTCAAGATTAAAACCCTAGCGTCATCTTAAGCACATAATAAGAGAGATTTACCAAACCCTAACTTCCAAAAGAACTCAAATGCATGAGAATAAGCTTAGGGTTAGAGAGAGACGACCTGGAGTTCTTTTTTTTGCAAGAGAAGAAAAAAGAGAGGAGTTCGGTTTGCTCAGGTCGTGCGGCTAGCCGGAGAAAACTTGGGCTTGTTTGCTTTGGACAGATGAGAACCGAGAGGGAGTCTCGTTCGGCTTTGCTCGAGCGAAGCAACGAGAAGGACAGAGGGAAGGAATGAAGAATCGCATGCGAGAGAGGGAGAAGGATTTCGGCCGAGAGCTCTGGAACGCGCGAGAAGGGAATGCACGCGTAAGAATAAGCTGGGATCCCTCGTTTCGGCTTTTAGGGCTAGCCGCTCGTTTTGATTGGCTGCCCAAACGGCAGCCAATAGGATTAAGCAAGCGGCCGATCTAATTGGTGGGCTTGGGCGGTCAATTTGATTGGCCGATTCGATGGCTGAGTCAGATTGAATGATATGAGCGGCTGATTAGATAGTGATTAGCAATTTGTTAATTAATTTTGATTATATATTAGCTTAATGATATAATTGTTAATAATTATTATAAATAATTCGGTGAATTAACTCAAAACACCAATGAGTCAATTTTGTATTTATTATATACGCAACCGCTGTATTTACGTCATGTCATTTTAAAGCGATGATTTAGTAAAATCAAACTTAAATTTCACATAATTTCATTTGAAATTAATTTTAATTTATTAATTGATCCAATAATTTTCTTTAATTATCATATCTTAAGTAATAAGTCAAATTCTCGAATGCAATTTTCTGAGATTAAGAATTTTAATTTTCCAATTATCGTCATCTGTTGATTTATATAAATTTTGTCATATAATTTAATTATGGAATGTATGTAGGTCAACAAGGATCTTCATGGGGTTCATCATCATTCATGGTTTAAGCTATGATGGTAATTTTTTTCTAACCTGAAACTAAAATTATTATTACAAGCCTTAATTGAAACTTCTCTCCCATCATTAAGGGAAGTACTTAACCAGAATTACTTGCCCTTATAAAAAATTTAGAAGCAGATCTAAAGTTTGCATAAATTGTTGAGCAAAATTTTTGAGTAATGTTTTATCTTAAAAATTAATCTGTCTTTCAAAAACTTAACTCAGAACAACACAAAAGACTTATGAGAGGTCAAAGCATTTCAAAGCTCATATATATACACATGCACACACAAGATATTAACTAGAACAACAAGCTTCAAAGTGCTCTTTTTACCTAAAGTAAAGTGAAGCGCTACTAAGATGTTGTCCTCTACTATCACACAACATTTGCATGTGAAAGGTATTATATAGCATAACACAGAGTAGTGATAATGGGTTGGGCACGCACAAAGAAATAATGGCTAATATATTTGACCCTAATCACAATTATGGCATCTCGTCTTGTTGAGCCAAATTGCTGAAAAAGGAAGAAGGAATCAGGAAATCTCCTCTCATCATGTGACTTATCTGAACCCCAAAACCATCAATGTACACTCCCTGTCGATGCAACTGCACCAACCCTACCTCACGATGTATCTCATCTAGCACACGAAGCACAATCAAGCGCAGCTACACCTCCTCGTGTGCACAATGAGTTTAGGTTTTTCTTTAATTTTTCTATTCAAACACTTTGAAAAAATTTATTTTTAAGTAATAGGCAAGATTATACTGGAAATGCATCAAGAAATGCAATTACATACTTGCATTTCTATAATAGTGTATTTTGTAAATGTTCTATAATAGAGATGATTTCATCTTCTATGAAATTTAAGGTTTTAAAATTAATATTCATGCAAGTTCCTAAATGAATACTATAAAATTAAAAGTCATTTAATTTTTTATAAAATAGTTTAGGTAACATAATTGATCTATGCATTTAAACAATTGTAGTTAGATGTGATATATAATTTCAAATATATTATAAAGTTGAGCACTTTAATTAATAGAAGGGCAGCTTAATTTATCTTAAAAGCATATAGAACACTTTGTCACATTGAAAACACTGATTACCAACACCAAGAAATTTGATCCATATGAAAGCATTAATTCATTTTTGAATATTAATTGGAGTGTGAGGACTATAATAGTATAAGTATATAATCTTGATTTCATACCTAAAATAATTCTAAACTTTGAAAGTGATCAAAAATAATGAGAAAATTTTCTACATTTAAATGATGTTAATTAAAATAGCAAACCAAAGTTAAAAAGTAAACTTGGAAATCTCCCAACTAAAATTTCTATGCTATTTGAGTTAAGGATCAAATTAGTCCCTCAATAATTTATGGAGGATCAAAATAATCCTAGACTAAATAGAAAGATTAATTTAATCCCTTAATTATTTAAAAATGAACTAATTTAATCCTATCGTTTGGATTTGGATGCGAAAGAGTAGATATGTAACCAAGAAGGTGGACCAATATTAAAATTACAAAATAGGTTAATATTATAAAGACATTTAATATAATTAAAAAACATAAAATTTATGTCAAAAAATTTATTTGTTAAAAAAATTGCATAATATTATCCAATCTCTTTGAATATGATTGTTTCTATTATAGCACGCAAGAAAGAAAAATTAAAAAAAAAAATTAAAATTTTAAAAATGTCCCTATTTTTAACACCTCAAATTGTTAGTTTGGATGGTATGACCAAATTGACCAGTTTTCAAATAGTTAAGGGACTAAATTGGTCCTTTTATTTAGTTTGGAACTATTTCGATCTTATATAAATAGTTGGAGGACCAGGAAGGAAAAGTAAGTCCTTTGGTCAATATAAAAAATTACATGAAATATTTTCAATGGGTAACAAATATATCATAGAGTTCTCAAAAATATTTTAGCATAAGCATATACCAGAAGAATGCAGTAAGAAAAAAAATTTCAAATTTTTGCTATTGAAAGGACAAATAAATAATTAATATAACAGGGAAAACAAAAGAAATGTAGGGTTTAGAGTCATAGCAATATGAATGAATTACCTCTAATATATCTGACAAGATGGAAAAGAGCTGGAAGCATTCATCGAAGATTGCTGAAGCATTATTAGATGCATGCCTTAAAAGATCAAAATGTGAAGAAATCTCCGCGATCAAAAGGGAAAAGTTAACAGTTGTATCACCGTTGATTTCCTATGCAGTATCAAAACCATAAATGTTACTTTCTTTGTTTTCTGTGTTCATAAGGAGATGATGAAAAATAATATGAAACAGTTGCAAATATGGGAAACCAATATTAATTGTTAAACCAAAAAAAATAAAAAAGGTAAAGAAAAGCAAAGCATCATTTGCATGGTATAAGAAGGGGAAATATTTTACTTAATGCAAACCATTGATTGTACAATAAATGCAGTTGCTCTTGGATTGTTCTAGCCTCTTCACGTGCATTCCTGGCATCTTGCTGGAGCTACCATGCAAGAAGAAAAAAGTTTAATTAGAGTTCATGGAACATGGTTGGCGCTGTTTGTGCAAAATGATGCATTCCACTCAAGATAGAAGAGGAAAAAACAAAGCAATTCTTGTTAATCTACTGACAAACCGACGAAAGTGCAGTTGTATCAATACCCACAATATTGCCACAAGCCACTTTAAATTGAGCCTTTAAGCTATGGCACAAGATCATACTTAACTGGGTATGGGCGACCCTTACTTAATATAGCAGATTTAATTCCCTCATTAATAATAGTCTTTAACTAAGTAGCTATCATATGTTCAATGACAACTGAAAATTTATGAGGTGCAGGCTAATGTGCTACTAGATTATCTTTAGTTATCCTCAAGAGACACTTTGTGCTTCAAAAGTTTGAATATATGGACTGATTGGTGAATTAATTAAAACTTCAGTACATGTTCGTTGAGGATGACTGGGAAATGGAATGAATGCTAAGTTAACAGTGATATGTGATATATTTTTACATTAACTATAACATCATGTTCATTTGTGTCATCATCTCATTCATTTCGGCATTTAGATGAGATATTTCTTAATCCTTAGCTTTCATTTGTTGTTGCATTTATCTTTGTGTTCGAGCAAGAGCAGCAACATCAATGAGCATTATTTCTTTCATTTTTTTGTTCCACTTGCTCATGTTCATAAAGAGGATTCAAATGTCTTCCTCCTCTTGCCTTTGTTGCTGTTGATTTTCAGGAGTAGTAAGTGCAACACCATGACGTGAAGACTAATACAATAACATATTGGATGGTTCACCAATATGCTCTACCAATGTAAACAACCTCGACTTCCATTGTGTCTTCATCTTCATCTCCTTCTTCTTGCAATCATATTTCAAAACAACACTTCCAATGGATCTTTGGAGTGGAAAGAGATGTAAATGTATATGTTGTAAGATCATTAAAGTTGGGACTAACTTCTTGAGAAGGAGAAACTAATTGATGATAGGATCTCTTGGAAGATTCACCAAGATGTCGACATCATTATAGGCAATAATAGGAGCCTTCTTTTTGGGCACTTATTCTTGATAGCCTTTATTTGTCAGATCTTTGGAGTACTGACCAGATGTCATTCCTTTGATTCTCTTAATGGAATTTGATCCCCATATTTATTTTCCTTTTATTTTGGCACCATTTGGTGGTGGATTTTTAGGCTATAGGTCTAATGCCACACCCCAATGTTCACCTTCATAAAATTGGACATATTTATCTTGTGCACCAATGTCAAAAGAAATTTTATTATATGGAGCTTTCCCAATGTTCAACATTAATGGTCTTTCATATTTCTTCTTCATTAAACCCTTCAATTTTTACTACCTTCAGAACTTTATACACTCGAACTGATAATGTTTCAGGTTTCTTCTTATAATGAGTCAATGTTTTGTATTGTTGAGATCATAATCATTGCTTTAATTCTCCCGTAGGGCCATTTCTCTTTACTTCAAGGTTGCAAGTTTATGGATACATTAGCCATTGGCTCTAGATATTTCTGTGCAATTGGCTCTAGATATCCAGCAAGCCTATTGCGCTTCAGTTCTAAGCTCAATTGAGTCCTAATTATTTCAATATGAGTTGTAAACATTCCAAATACTCATTGAACAACCTCATTCATGGACACTAGTGAGCATATGTAGGACAATTCAAGTTTAATTTTTACAACTTTGAGTTTAATTTGAAACTTCATAACTAATTTAATATCAAGTTAATTCTCAATTTAAGTATAATTTTTTTATTTAGTTATGCTTGAGCCATATGTCACTATGAAATCTGATAGCATTTCAACAACCTCCTGAGATCTTACCCGCATGAGAATATGTTGCTATTATCAATGCTATCATTTTATTATTCCCTACTAATTTTCTTCATTTTACTAGGTTGGCTATTTATATATTTTTTCTTCAATTATTACATCAATAACTAGGACTTTTTAAAACTACATGATATTTGGACTTGTATTGTACAACCTTATATTTGTTTTGGCTTTTTTTTAGATTATAAATCGTGAAGAACAAATACTTTTTTAAGATGGCTACCGGAAGCTTGCAAAGATGATCTAAATAGTTTTCAAGATTTTGATGAGTTGAAGAGATGACATGTGCTGTTTAGGATAGATCTATTTCACATGTGTTTGGTATGAAGATTAATATGCCTTAACAATACAAGTTTTAGGTCTTCGAGGAGTAAAATAAAGAGAATATTTTTATATGACATTTTAATAGGGATCTCATAATGAAATCCAATGTCAACCCAATCAATTATAATTATACCTATGATCTTGGCACAAAGTAAAATATCAACACAGAATTGCATTAAACATTACTACGGAGAATATGATTTATATGAAATTCCCTTTGTGTGAATCTTAAACTTCAAGAAGTAACATTCCTTGAAAAAAAAATTTATCTAGAATATCTAAAGTTTGGGTGATTTGATTCATTTCAGGAGTTTTTAGAAGCACAATAATTTGATAATTTCTTCAGGAACAAATAGATTTTCAATCTAAATGATGCTTTGAATTAGATTTTGAGCTATGCTCTAATGCCAGCATGTTAGAGTAGTGGTTTATGCATCTAGACATCTCAAGAAGCATGAGAACGAATGTCCTACTTGGATTCTAGCCGATGTTTTTCTCTTCCACTGAACAAACAAGATAATTGGTGGCTACAAAACACCTAGAATGGCAGAAAGTCAAGTATTCATGATGAAAAACCATAGCATTCATAGATTAAAGCATTAATACAGAGAAGACACGTACTTAAATCAAGCAGGAATTTAATTCAGAAAAACAGCTTAAGTTTAAGAATAAATTAAATAATTAGCAAGACCAATTAGAATTACTAGCTCATCAGGCAATTTCTGTGGAAATAGTCCAGGACACCAAGTTAGCCGCCTCTTTCTCTGCAACATTGCAAATATTAAGAACAAATAGTTAATCATCGATCATATAACACATATTTCAATGCAAAGTAAAGGGCAGAAAAAAAAAAACATATTAAACAGCAGGATAAGAAGCTAATAGGGATGTGTGATAAGAATGTAAATTGAAAATGACAAATAAGTATATTACTTGAGGCAAATGATTAAACGAAAAAATTATGAGATAACTCAAGCATGTATAGAAAATATACAACAATGTGATAAGGATTGCTGATGCTAAGGGATTAGACTAGAGAATGGAAAGTAATAGTGATGGCGAAGAATGTATAGAAAATATACAACAAACAATGTGATAAGGATTGATGATGGTAAGAGATTAGAATAGAGAACGGAATGAAATAGTGATGGCGAAAGTCCAATCAGGACAAATGAGCAACGTCCATGGCCGAGTAATAATCATTTTGGTTTTATTAGTTGATGTAAATAGAAAATAATTAATTTATATATTCTTCAGATTGTTTTAATGCATTTTCTTCAAATTAGTCAACATTTAACTTCATGAAATTTTTCCCTGAGGCTTCTTCAAAAAAATAAAATAAAAACAAAAGAGCAAAAGGCTTATTATAAATCATTGAACGATGGAATGAAGCATTACTGGGTTATTTTTTTCCTTAGCAGTTGTCCCTGCCTATGCAGCAATCCTCCTTTGATGCCACCGCTCACTGGAAATTTCTTTCCACATCTTTAGGCAATTCCCTCACCCGGCTCCTCCTCACTCCCTTTACTTCCATCCCTCTCGCAAACAACATTTCCTGCTCCAGAAATTCTATTTCCAAATCCTCCTTTCAAAGTTTATGCTACATACTCTGACGTCCATCCCTCTATTGTCAACTCCTATTCTTCGGTTTATTTTAACTTTCCTCTCAAACTTCTTCTACAATCAATCGGAAACACATATTGGAAATCAAAAAGTTATGATAATTTGGTATAAATGCAATAAAATATTTCACCTATTCTTTTTCTCTATGAAAGATATCTATGTAATGTTTAGTAGCATTCATTGAATATTTTTTGTGTTCCTACTGTTTTCATCCCATAAAAGCACAAACCATCTCACCAGGACAATACCTGCCACCCTGCCTTATCCACAACTCAAACTTCCAGAAAAAACAACAAATTTGCAATCTTATCCACAATTCAAACTTCAAATTTTGAAATATGAAATTCAAACATTTAATTTGAAACATCCTGACATGGGGAGACTGCAGGACTCACCCCGTATGTGAAATACCCAAAATACATAATAGGTAAAATTTATCACATTTTAAAACATACCTATTTTCACGTACCCTGAAAATCATCATACGCAATTTTATAAAATTCTACGTTCACATTGAACAAAATAAAATATATATATATATATATATATATATATATATATGATATTTTCATTTAATTAATATTTAACCACTGTTAAGTTGATCTAATAAGCAAAATAAAAGTACTGTGGCAATTAATTCATGCCCACTAATCTCTTCATGCAACGGAAGATGAGGATTAGTGGAAAAATTGGACGGTTAAGATTAAGATTAATTAAATTCATTCTTTTTATATAACCTTTCCGTTTCCCTCACTTCTCCAATTGTTTTCTCCCTATTTTCTCGTTTTCCTCTGTCGCACCTCCTTGTGCATTGTTTTCTGTCTACGGCACTATGCCGTGTCTCCCAAATCTCCTGATATCGGTAACACAGTGTTGTGCTCTGAGCTCCAACTGTTGACGTGAATTGGGGAACGGTGGTGGGAGCTGCGGGTGCTGAGTTCGATATTGCAGGGAGGCAGTGGGGAAAAGAAAGGTTAAGGCCGGGAATTGAGTTAGTAGATAGAAATATATATTCAATTGAAGATATAGTAGTTAATATACCTAGCAACTATGTTAATTAAATAGTTAGCAACCAAGTGAGGGGAATTTGGAGGAAAACTGAAACAGTTGAGAGATTTTGAAAGAAATTTGGGTAAGCAATTATTTTATATTTGTGCATATGTGCATTATAAATTTTACAAGAATTATATCAGTTTAATTGAATGGTTGTTGTTGTAATTAAAGCAATGCTATAGCGAATACAAAAATTTGTAAAAATTGAGTTTTTTCATCTGTTCTAACTATATAAATATATACAATTGATGAATTAGCAATCTAATGTAAATTAAGGGAAAGTATAAATTACATTTTTGAGTTAGAATTAAAAAATACTTAATGAGTTGTTATTTCTACAATTATTATAAATTTAATTAAGTTCATGATAATTTCATCAGGCATACAATGTTGTATGATAGAAGTAAATCACTTGAAGTAGTGTGACTATTTATGAAAGTTTGAATGTGGCGAGGTCAAATTCTGGTAAGAATGTAATATTAGTGAGATTTGACTTGTAATTGCTAAATTAATTTCAAATTTTCTATGAGACGATATTTTCACGCCATTATTACTACTTGTGAATGCATTATACATTGCAATTAGATTTATTTCATATTTTATCAGATCTGACTGATTTTCTACACAATATATAAATCATATTTTATTAATTTACTATGATTATAATCAAATCATATTCATTGATGTCATATAATAATATTACAATATTGATAAATGACTTAGAAGTAAAGTACTACTAAATGTTAAATGAAAGTAATATATATATATATATATATATATATATATATATATATATATAAAATTACTTATAAATAGATATTACGATAACTATGAAAAAAATAAAATTCTACGAGGGCTTTAATAGTAAATCATAAAATTCATGACTCTTGTCATTCATGTTGAACCAATTGATGTCAAAGAGATTGTTGATATGCAATATTGAGATGGCCAACCTTATCGCTAGCTTTAATGGGCCGTGTGATTGTCATGTTATGATAGAAGTCAAACTTATATAAATATAAATGAAATTTTTAACAAAATAAATTGATTTGAACTTAACATGATTTCATAAATCGAATAACCCGCATGTAGTCATGTTTATGTTTCATAGCTTTATAAACTACGTCCAATTCTTGCATTCGACAACATATATTTACTTATTGTTACATTTACGTAAGTTTTAATTTTATATAGCACTAGTCATCTCACTTGTTAACTTATGATATTGCATGATTTTCAAGTAAAAATAAGGATGATGGTAGTGGCTAGATAAGCCTTTTGACTTGTACAACATTTAGTATACAATTTTGAGAGATTTTAAAGATTTATTGGAGTACATATAATTTATGATTTAGTATTTAGTTGCTCAGTACATTGGGATTTAATTTTACAAGCTTCCAATTAATTAATTTGAATATGAAAAGATTGTTAAAAGAATTCAAATGTAAGAATTTGTTTGTAATAACTTGGTGAGATTCAATTTCACCCACTTGTCCTGAATTCATCATGTCGGGATAAGTTTGTGGAAACAGCGTTTGACTAAGTCATCTTATTCTACTACACTTCAGGCTAACCTGAAAAAGAGAGAGTCGTTAGGGGAGTGACAGTGTCACACCCCAAATGACTCCCATTCTGTGTCACGGGTGTAATGTATCAGGATTTTCGATTCACGATTCCAACACGCAAATACGCAATCATGAACAAGCAAGTGAAATTTATATCGTATCAAATCATCACAAAAAAATTCATATTGATTTTCTTAACTAATTAATTCATATCACAAAAATTGGAAGCATGAGAATCTTCAAGTTTGTACAAAATACGTAGTAACTAGATCGATTAAAATTTTGTAGAACAAAACCTGATAATCTTCCAAAATTATACACCCAAAATCAAATCAACAAACAAATTTCTACCCACCTAACTCGCTTAAATTAACGATATCAATAGTTTAAAACTTAGTGAGACAAATAATCTAAAGTAAGCTAAAAGATATTAAATAATCGTAATGTATTTAAAATTTACGGAAAGTAAGAGTAAATGATGCAAAATGTAATCAATAATATTCAGAAAGTAATATTGTATAAATAATTTATCATTTCATGTAAATTATTATTTATTCAGGTTATTTAATGAAAATAATTTTAGTATATCAAATTCTTTCCTAAAAATCATTTATAATTGCATAGGTTTTGACTTTCATAAAAAGAGGTCCACACCGTACTAAATGTAAGCGTATGCACATACTACATACTAACCCCCGACACCAATTATTGCCCAAATGCCCCAACCTCAATGTGAGTCGAATACTAAGATCCTTAAAGGTTCATCTCATAACTTTCTTTATCTATGATTTTTATAACATAGTTTTCATCATAATTTTCCTGACATTTCTCTGTTTATCACATTACTTCATTTAACAATTAATAATACATGTGTTAAAATATTTCAATATGACGCAAGATGACATATTAAAGAATCAATTAACCGCTTATAATCATCAGAATCAATATATAATGTAATAAACATTTGTATCATAAAAATATGACAGAATATCTATATATCATTCACAGATTAATAAAATTAAAAAATTGAGGAACAGCATACAGACTATAAAGCGAATTTAAATTAAGAATTACATATCTCACCTCTGTGTGCTCGACGCTTCTTTGAAGACACAACCCATAATTGAATAACTCTTGAATACATGAAATTCATAAATAAATTTAACGTAGTAGTAGCAAACTTAAACTTCATTCTTACCAAATTGATGTCATATAATCTTCAAATACAAAGAAACAACTCAAATACTTTAACTAATGTCAATACTAATTACCTGATTAAATTAACATAAAGTTAATAAAATTCATTGTTTTCATAATTAACACATTCATACTACTACATTATATATACATACATATTTAAATTCTCTATTAATATGCTAATATTATAATTTTACACAATATGTTCATAAATTTGTTTTAAAGATATATTATTTTCACATTATTAATTTATTACGATCTGGATTAATTAGATCATTTAAATAGAGATTAACTAGAATTAGCTTAGAGTAAATTAGCTATTTACTTAATAAATGATAATACAATTTTTTTTATATATATATTTTTGTTCATTTTAGAACAAAATATAAGTATAGAGAATATGCTATATATCTAATGATTTTGGGTGAAAAAATATTGAGTATATTTTAATATACATGACTAAAACCAAGTAAAAATGCGAAATTTTAAATTACATTTTTTTTGGATATCACAGTTTCCCCCTCTTAAAAAAAATTTTGTCCTCGAAATTTTTTCTCAATCATTCGAATAGGAAGAGAAACCTCTATCTCATCTCTTATTCATATTCCCGTCTTTAACCTATGTTTCCATTTAATTTTAACATGGAAATTTGTCTGTTTCTTAATCTCTTCACATCAAATTCCAAAATCTTTTCTCCAATACATAAGTCAAATCTTGTAATTCAAGCTTTATGTATGGAATCTTCTTCTAAATCGTGATCCATTTTCAACATTGAAATGTGAAAGCATTATGTGAATGTGCTCATAGAAGCAGTTCAAAAGTATATTGTCAATCCTTTCAATGATTTCAAAGGGTCCTATGTACTGTTTTAATTTACCTCCATCAAATCTACTAATTCCTTTCATAGGTTTGATTCAAAAATACAAATTCTCCAAAATTTGTTTTAAGTTACTTTTGTTGACGATCGGCATTTTCAATCTATCCTGATTATGATTTTCTCGTAGCTTGATCAACCAACTCGACCTAACAAGTTTTCTTTACTGACAACTCAATGGAGTTCTACACTTTCACCATACAGCTTCATAATCATCTCGAATCTGATTGGTATTATTATTGTAAGTAAACTCGATCATGAATATGATCTTCCCTACCTCCAAAATCTAAAACACATACCAACAAATCCTCAGGACTTGAATTCTTTTTCGATTGTCCATCACCGAGGATGAAAAGTCATACTATGTAACTGTGTGCTCATTCTCTAATTTCATTCCATAATCTAAGTAATCTACCATCTGTGAACGATTACTTTTAAACACAAAGTCTTACAATTTAACATATAATCTAGATAATTTATCAACCAGAATGTTTTGGTAAGAAATGAGTAATTGGTCAATCTATCCACAACAACCGATACTATCACGACTGCGATCAGGAAATCCCATAATAAAAATCCATAATTTCTTCTCACTTTCGATGATAACACTTATGATTAACAATGACATTTAAACATATTTAAAATTGAAAAATTCGGATGGGATGATTTGCCAAAACGTAGTAAGATACTTTTGTATTGGGAGACATAAAGGGATCAACACGGAAATGTTTGAAATGGTACATTTATCAAATGGAATGAATTTGTCAAAATGTTAAGGATTCATTCATTCACCATCAGATCAAATTGGATGAATTTGTTGTTCAAGGATTGGTTCATTCCACCATCGTGAGACTTGTTTACATGACAAATTTTTAATCTAATTCAGGATAAAAAAACTATAATGCAAGATGGTCGAACCACTTCTCTTCATACGCTCACATTATATCGATACGCGAAGAGAAATATCATGGCGCCGAGATCAATTCTCGACACAAGATCATCGATATCGTGAGTTCTCCGATTGAAAGCTGGAGAATTGAAAATGAGTTGAACTTTTCCAAACAACATCGGATGCAAACCAAAGCAAACTTCAACCAAACTCGACCACACTAGCAGATTTTTCAATGACTATTTTATCAACTACCGGAATCATCAACTACCCTTGTATTCATCGGATCTACCTTCACCATTGTTTGCTGTTGTATTTCACCTCGTTAATTATCTGATGTAGTTTGGTCGATTAGTCAGAGGTAGATCTAATCTTTCTCATTTCGCAAATTAATCTGTAATTACAAAAATTGTTTATTTGATACATATTTATTAAATATCATGTATGCATAAAGGTGATGCGATATAAATTTCACTTGCTTGTTCTGCAATATCGAAACGCGCAATGTCTAATCATCCTATTCTATTACACCTCGACAATTTAATGGTCATGTGAGAAAGTGGTATCAGAGAAATAAAGTTGAGAGCAAATCTTCCAAAACTATACACCCAAAACTCTACAAATCAACAAAACTGACTAACTTCTACCCACCTCGATCTTGCCTGAAATTATCAATGGTATCATCATAAACTAAAGCTTAGTGAGACAAATAATGCTAAAATAAACTCAGAACAAGACATTATAAATAATCGTGCACATACATTTGAAATTTATAGGAAAGTAAGATAAATAGCAAAATGTAATCAACAATATTCTCAGAGTAGTGTTGTATAAATAATTTGTCATTTCAGAAATCGATTATTTATTCATTATTTAATGAAAGCAATTTCAGTTATATCAAATCTTTCCCTATAAATGTCATTTATAACGATGGTTTTGACTTTCATAACATAAGGGTCGACCCTACCACGTCTAAAACAAGGTAAAGGCGTGCACTATACTCTATCTAACGCCGACACCACCTCACCCCAACCTCAATGTCGAGTTAATACTAAGATCCTTAAAGGCTCATCTCATGAACTTTTATCTGCAGATTTTTATAACATAATCTTCCAATCATCACATTTCATTGTTATCACATTACTTCATTTAACAAAATGTAAGATAGGAGAATATGTCTATATGTTTAATGATTTCGGGGTGTGAAAAATATTGGAGTATATTTTAATATGCATGACTAAAAAAAAAATCAAGTAAAAATGCGAAATTTTAAATTACCTTTTTTTTTTGGATATTACAGACAGTGCATGGGGGAAGCAGCTTCATCTCCCCTCTCTCTGAACAAGTTCAATTTGAACCAAGAGAACGGTTCAGATTTCTAATAAAACTTGGTTCAATTATCATAATTTGTGTTCAATTTAAATACCTCTTTATGTATATGAGAGTTTTTGATTGCTTTGAACTTTTAAGGTTATTTTCTCTGTTTTCTCCGTTTTGGAGCTGTCATTTTTATTTGATCAAATGATGAGCCCGTATCTTGATTGATTCATGATCCTAAATCCTTCTCCCTCCCACGAGAATCTGTTCCAACAATTCCTGCAGTCCAACTGCTGTCACAGCACCTGATAATTTCTTCCAGCTGTTGATCCAGCCACAAATATCACTTCTAGTTGTTGTTTTTCCTTCCTAGGCGCAGCACTGCACTTCCAGCCGCAAGACCTACTAACAGCACCCCTGATAGCAGCGGTTTGGCACTCAAAACTGCTACTACAGCCTCTGCACCTGCCGAATAGCCCCATTACCACATCCCTTGATCTTATTTTCAGGTTCTAGTACTCCCTTAACTTGTTTATTCATTCAATCACATTCTCAATATGCAAGAAGGGTGTCACATACACTTTCAAATTTTGAAATCAGATGCACATCCTCATTACAATTGGAGAAGCCAAATATAGGAGGAATTAAGCTGAGCCCTTCACCCCATTCTTGGATCAAAGTTGCTCATTAGAATGAAACCAAAGCTTGAATAATAGCTCCTTGATGTGCAAGCCAACCAGTAGCAAGGAGTTGACTGGCTCCCTTCCAGCTAAGAAATATTGTTGTATCATATGTATCAAGCTTCATCCGAGGAAGTTCTACATGAAGAGCTCTATCAATACTCGAACGTTATAATCCTTAGATAAAGTCTAGGTTCAAACTTTTTTTTTTTTTGAAAAAAAAATGAGTGATATATGTAAAAGTCTAGGTTCAATTTGTGCTTATGTAAAAAGTAAAATGTCATGCAAAGGAAGCTCCCTAAAATATACAACCCTTGCAAACTTTCCTGATTTTAATAAGCTTGACTGAATTATTTCAACATTATATAAAAAATGAGTGATATATCATGAGATTTTCGCCTCCATGCGACCAGCATCCGACACACATGTCATATGTCCAGTCTTAAAAAAGGTCAAATAGGTATTCGTGTGTCTAACACACGTGACTAAAATAATTAGGTTTAAATTTTATAAACATTAACTAAATGTATAATTAAATGATATATTTTGATGATTCAAGCTGTATCTAACGACCTTTGTTAATTTTTGTATGCAATACTCTAAAAAATAATTGATGACTGATCATTTTTAAGTTATTACTAGAAATTATTTACTTTAAATTTGCATTGCACATAATATTTTCATAATTTTTTATTCTTTTTTGCCAGCTTTCATAGTTTATGAATATGAATGGTATGATAATCTTGTATTCATATTTTGTATCCTTAAATATCAATTTTTATTTTCATCCTTACAATACTAAAACTTTTAACTCATTTCATATTTATTTAATTTATGTAATTATTATATTTAAAATTCATAAGATATATGAATTATAATGTTGTATCAAATATGAGTTTGTATCTTATATTTTCAAAAATAAGAGTGCCCCAGATCCATCTTGGATCGTGTCCATGCACCTATGTCTATATTAGTGCATCCTAGGTTAGCACTAATAAGGCTTAAGAAAACAATAACATTAACACCTCACTCAACTGCAATTTTATAATGAAATCAAGGAATACTTCATTCTTAACGCTATGTTAACCAAGAGAGTAACTTTAGCATATGTTTGAGGCCATAACAGACACAAATTACAATTTCATAAAGAAATCAAGTACTAGTAAAGTTCATTAAAAAAACATTAACACCTCTTTCAATTGCAATTTCATAAAGAAATCAAGTAGACTTGATTTCTTACACTACGTTGTCCAAGAAAGAATCTACAACACACGTTCGAGGGCATAACCAATACAAAAAACTAAGCTTATAAACAAACATCAACACCAGATGAGCAAAAGTCAAACACAGATGATGATCATCATCAGCATCAAACAGAAAGATAATAAAAGACGGGTATAATGACCCCAAACAGATGCGTAGGGAAGGCTTTACTCAAAATGAACACTGGAATAATTAAATTGTCTTTCCTCGTACGTGTCCTTTTGTGTAGGCTAATCCGTAACAGATAATAAATGCCAATTTAGAAACTTAAACCGGCCAAAATGGCTTTGAAAGAAATTTAATCAAAAAGTTCAAACTGCTCCTTATCCCTTATCTTCAGCAATTAACAACAGATTTATCAAACTAATCTCTCAAGTGCCACCCTATTAATTAACCTCCAAGATTTGCCTTATGTCAAGCAGGACAGGAGAAATCATAACATATAAAGTTAAATTGAAAAATTGCCAGGGGAAATAGAATGTAGAGCACAAAATGGTTATGGCCAGTAGGAAAAGTGATCGTCTACTTTATATAAAAAAATGTGAGGTGGATAGGAACAAAGTACATAAGAAATTTTAGTTCTCCATTCAAATAAGGGCACCACAGGACAAATTAATAATGTAGAAAAATATTCATTGCATGATCTTTCAATCAAGAAAATCAATAGAACTTGAAGTAATACAAACCTTACACATAACCACACTAACAAAGCTAAGCTTACCATTCAAGGTTTCAAATAAAAGACAAGTAGCTCCTAAATTTACTAGTAAATCTGCTAGCAGTACTCATCTATAACATTCCCCAAAACAGTTGTACGAACAGGACATTAAAATTAAATAGAAAATCCTTTAGGAAATATTTAAGTGAAAACCTTCGGGAATGGGTAGCTTTATCATCCCTCTCAGAAAATAAAATCAATGAACTAAGATTTTCAATCTTCTTTGCTTGCTCCAGCAATCTTCTCTCACGATAAGCTTTAGCTTTCTCCTCCTCCAACTCTAAAGCAATTCTCTCCTTCTCTAGCTCACTCTACATATTGAGAAACGAGCAAAATCAAAATATAAGAGTTAATCAGTAGAAAGGTTGTCAAGCTACAACTATTACTGACCTGTAATAGGGTGTTCCGTAGATTAAGAATTTCCTTCCAGATGTTCAGATTGAGAGCTCTGAAGTACACATACCAAAAAAGAAATAAAACTCTAACAAAAGAAATCTAAAAGAGACACATTGTTTCCAATAAAAAAAGGAAATACCGGAAGCTTTGCACGAAGCTCTTCAATTTCTTTTTTTTGCCGCTTCAAGAGTGCAGCATCTGTCAAAATCTGAATGCTCAAAGAACACAAAATTAATGATTTGAAAATTAAATGAATATGCATCCTAAAAGCTGCTTAATGATAATAAACAAAAGTAAAGTAAAGTGAAAACAAATAAATTAATTATTAGAATAACTAAAACTCAAAATTGTTTTGCTGGCGTAGGCAGATTCCAGTTGAGCAGGACCTCATTCACACAGGCACAGTTTTTTACTTGAAGAGCTCTGCTTGAAAACAGGAGACTAATTTTGTCTCGTCTGCATGAATCTGCCGTGAACACAAAACCAAAAAAAGACGCGTCAATCAATCCAGAGAAACGAATAATCTACAAACCAAGTAAGCAAGCAAAGGAAGGCAATAAAATACATAACCATTAGCCGGCAAGAAAAAGTTGAGGCTTTTAACTGCACTTTTGGGAAAGTAATTCAAAGTCTTTAAAGTTCGGGAAGTAGACATAGCACCAACTAAAGATATGATGGTCAACAATATGATAGTCAACAATGAACTAATGTGAATTGAGCACTAACGACAAATAATAGGGGATGAGCCAACAATGAGAGCGGAAGAATCAGTGAGCCTCAAAATGGTAAGGCTACCCCACAAGTCAATAAGACTGATCATAAAGCCTTAATGGGTGAATATAAACGGGAGTCTTAAACATGTAGTTGTAATGGAGATCAGGCCAGCAAGGAATGCATTTACGTTCTAATGAATCTAAAACCTATAATATTGAGCAAGTGGGAGGCTGTGATTTGGTCGTGGTGCATAAATTGAGGTCAACAAACACAGATTAACAACAATGAATGATAAGTAGTAAAATAAAATTTGATTCACTATTTAGTCAATCTAGCCTAACCTAGACAGGATCAGTTTCCATAGGCAAACAAAAAAGTAGTGGTGGCCACTGACAAAGCTCTGTTGAGGCGTAATATGCTAATTTGGACAACCTTCTAACCTTTATATCATCGAGTTATATTGAAATTTGAAGTTCATTTGTAACCACTTTTTCCCACCATAGATAAAACTTTCTAAGAAAACATTTTTGGTAGATTGTCGTTAAAGTATCCCTTAAAATATTTTTAAGGGACAAACCGAAAGAACAATTATGATAATAGAATTATCAAATTCAGCACAAAAAAGGACAACCCAGATCTTTCTAAAGTCGAGCCCATTAACTATCAAAGATCTATTAAGGATTTCGTTGTGTGAGGCTTTAGATTATTGTTTGCTTCTATGAAATTATTATCACGACTTGTCCCAGGAGTTCAGAGTATCAAGGCGAAAATAGACACAACAAATAATTAAAGCATTCATACATCACTATTAACAGAAAAGAGTACATTACATCATTATTTTAAATTTTACAAGATTACTCATAATGTACTACAACACGTAAATTACTTTAATGCTAATTAGAAATACTAGATCCTGAAGAAAATCTTCGACGGTACATGTATTCCTTCCCTTATCCATTTATGTCATATAGATTTTTCTAAAAAATGATCATCAACTAAAGATTGAGTTTAACCACTCATTAGATAATTACATCTCAAAATTATAGAGATTCAAGAATTAATAAATATTATACATAAAAGTTCCTATTAATGAATCAAAATCATATATATTTTTAATGAAATAATAGAAAAATGCATTAATAAAAGGATAAAATCAATAAATTTATACTTTTTCTTCTAATTTTCATGTTTTAATTTTTTAACTTTATAATACACCCATCATAGGAGTTACAATCAAAATATGTATATTAAAGGCACACAAACATAACCTTTACCAAATTGACTCTGAAGAGAAGGTAACATTATCTAACCTAACCGAGAATAACATGTATTGTTTACCATTTTCATTTTTGTGCATAGATACGTTGTGTCCTCATCTTGTATCATAAGAGCGTGAACATCACTAGTCAACATACTTAAGCAATCAGTCTATAACATAGTTATTTTTATGCCTTTTATCATGTATTTCAATAATAACTTTAACTTATCAAAAAAAATATCACTTAAGATTTAATTATAAAATAATAATCACATCAATATGAAAATTTCATAAACTAAAAAAGAGACAATCATTGTGCAATATTGATTTGATGTCACATAAAACTTTACTTGTTTAGAAGAATAAAATCACTTGTTATATCAGATGAGCATTCACATATCAATCATTCACAATAACCAATACATTTAGTTTAGAGAAAAGAAAATAATAATTATAGAAAAAATATATATATAATTAGCCACTTTTAATGAGATTGGTTATTACTTTCTTTTGAACAAAATTCCTCTTGTTGTAAGAACCTAGAATTATGCCCAAATGTTAATCTTCAATATTATTATTTTATTCCATGCTATTATATCATTGATTAATATTACTATTACTATTATTATTAATCCTAAAACTTCTATATTTCTAATAATATTAATTAATATTCATTACTATTATTCATAATATCATCTTATTATATTATTATTATTTATATTATCATTGATTAATATTTATACTAATACTATTGTAATAAATATTCTATTATTATTATTATTTTACATTATTTATTATTATTATAAATAGATTATTATTTTTATTATTATGTATAGAAGCATTATAATTATACTATTAAATTATTGTTAGTATCATTACTTTATTATTATACTATAATATCATCATTTCTATTATTATTAATTAATATTTATATCAAGATTATGAAAATTGGATCGAATAGAGAACCATAAGAAGTAAACGTTCAAGATTCAATGATTCGATGAGGGTTGAGCTACATGACATAATAAATATTAAAATAATTAAATATTGACCTAATTAAAAGATACAATAACATAAATATATGATACATATATAATAAAAAATAAAAAATAAACAAGTATATAAATAATATTTCTAGTAATTATAAGTTTAAAGATCAACATAAAGCACATTAAGATATAATTATATGTGTGTTATAATCTAGATATGTATATTATATTTATTTAAAATTAAAAAATTATAATATAATTTTATAAATATAAGTATAATTTATAATCAAAATATAATATATAAAAAAATTTAGTTTGCAATAAAGTATAAATTTTAAAATATAAAAATTATTTTTAAAACTATATAAAATATAGCTAACAAAAAAATATAATCTTTAAAATATATATTTTTTAATAACTTTTTATATTATGAAATATAATTTAAGAATAAGAATATAAAGTTAAAAATTAAAATATTATTCTTATATTATTATATCTCAATGCCATTTACTATTCTTAAAACTAAAACATAGTTGCACTCTTTAGTCCTGCCATAAGTAAGAACAAGTGTTGCACTCCTTAATCTTTATATACCAAAAAAAGCTCAAAGAGTAACCTTCTAAACTACTTGAGTGGTTACTTGGTGGTCATATTATTAATTAATATACATTCATGTTAAAAAAACAAGATTTTAGAATTAATAAGATTATAAAATAATTAAATTCAAATAATTAAAATTTTGTTTTAAAAGTTAATATAAATTTTATTAAAAAAATTAATTATTTGATTAAATAGTTTAAAATGGATAAATGCTTAACGAGCATGTATTGAACCAGGCAGTTTCTTCAAAGCAAGATTAGCCGCCAACAAGCGAGTCTCCAAGCCGGTTCGGTAAGACCACTTTTCGTCCATCGAACCTAAGGGTGTCAAAAAAACCCGACTCCAAAAATCCAAGTTCTAGTTGACGAATTAATCGTCGGGTCAAGAAAATTAACCATTTAATATTTTTCAAATTCAAATTGACCCAACTGATATATTGACCGATTTTGACATGCTAACTTGAATTTCACTCGATTTTGATGCAACCCATAATTGTCCTAAATTTAACTTCGATTTTAATCTAGAATGTATGTATAAATAGATCATTTGGGTCAATTGAAAGAAGGTAAAGTTGGATTGAAGTTTTAGACATTCAATAAACGGGTCAAGTTTGATTATTCGGTCATACCCAAACCTCGACACGCTGAATTTTACACCCCTAATTGGATTGTTCTCATGACCAATTCATTGAACCATCCACCATCGAATACAATTTGATTTTAACAACATTGAATATATTGATGTGACTAATATAGATAATATTATGTTATTATTATACTATTATATTATTATTACTACTTTATGATTATTATATTAATATTATTAATTTTATTATTATATTATTAGTAGTAGTAAAAATATATTATTATTACATTATTATAATTATTATTAGTATTATTATCAAGTATATTCTCTTACCTCTCATTCTTCTCAATTTGCCCTAACACGAGTCTGCCCTACGATCCATTCAACTTCAACGGTGCAAGCAACTGCCTACAATCTTGCACACTGAGAGGACCTTTACCCTCTGATTTCCTCCTACCCTCTCTTCTTTGAGCTCAATCGAACAATCATCTTTACAAAAGGCTGCAACTGCCTCAAACAAACCCTTAATGAGGGGATAAGGTTAAAAATAGCAATTGCACATCTCAATGGTAATCTCATATCTTCTAAATATGATGCATTTAATAGGTTTATTTATGATTTATGTTCATTGCATGCATAAGCTAATGTTATACCAAGTATGACACTATAATTATCTTTCAATGATTTACCTCCCTCATTCAAAAAAAAGATCCTTAATATTGTTATGGATGAAGTGCAGGTTTTAGGTTCTCTTAATTGCTAATATTGTAAATTATTTATATTATATGCTATAATATTCCTTATAAATAAATTATGTATAGAGAAGAATAAAAAAGAAATGATAAATAAATATGTTTTACGCGTGCATGTTGAATGATGAGTCATATGATGTATGGACATAATACCTAAACACCTAAAACAACAGTACGGACATATCTATTGGACATACATTGGAAACACCATTATAATTTTTCTATCTTAAAAATTAAAATAATACAATAAAATTAAATAAATTGCATTAAACATTAAGAACAATTATCTTTCATTATACATTGCATAATATGTATCATATATATATATATATATATATATATATATATATATATATATATATATATATATATATATCTTATGGCAAAATCTATGCTTATTTTATACTTTCAAATAAATATTTCATCTTAACAAGAAATAAAAATATATGTTCAACTTTTATCAAAACTATGTAATTAAGTAAAATGTGAGATTGTTCAATCTCATCATTCACAAGATTAATTTGATTCAAGAATTCTTCACAAATCTTTTAATTTAAATAATTTATTAAATTTTTTTTTTATTTTTTTTTATTAAGGTATTATGACATGCATGTCCATTTTCTATTTTATTATTTTGTATTCAGACACTTGTCGACCGTGTCTAACATCTGTCGGATGTATGTCGGGTGCATGTCCGTGTCTGACGCGTGTGGGACACTACATACTACTACCATTACCAGAGTCACCCTAAGGATGCTAATGACTTAACGCATTGATGACTTTAACCTTCTCAACTCATACAATAATAGATGTATGAGCTATAACATACTATGCAATGGGGTATGCATCAACTAGTGATAAATTAGTTATCTTTTCACATCATGAAATAATAGATTTATGAGCCATGCCCCACTATACAATAGGAAATAGATCGGCCAATGATGAGTTATGTATAGAAGGTCTCCGAGGAAGATGTATTGAATATATAATAAAGAATGAGATATAATATGATAAACTCAATGCATATTCAAGTTGTAATACCAAGTTGAATGGTTTGATTCCATCAACTCTTAACCATTAAGTAATGTTTATTGTTATAACTGTTATTGAAATGAATAGCAAAGTTCTATTTTTATTTTTTTGCATTTTAAATATGATTACTTGCATTCCTATTATTTCTTTTAACCTTTAAGTTATTATAGTTTACAACTATTATATATACATTGAATCATATATTTATAACTCACCACCAATAGTCAATAAATATTTTCCAAGAAAATCTCTAGTGATGTAAATCAATGAAAAAAGGGTTTTGTTTACAACATGTGAGAAGTACCTAATGCAAGATACTTATTTACTTTTACTAATTGTATTGAATAGTTTAGATACCTGCCCTTCAAATATTATCATATAGCATACGTGTAATTTCATAATGCATAATGTCTTGATTTAGTGATTCTTTTAAAATAAAAAAGGGGAAAAATAGTTTCAAATTGTTATATTTATTTAGATGACAGGTAAAGATTCAAACTTCTTTCCAACCATTTGTTCTCGCCTCAATATTCCAAGTTATTGAAGTAGGTGGTGTCATCCATGGTGCGCCTTAATTGCATCAAAATATGTAATGAGTTTCTTATTTTCAACAAAATAAATTTAAAACTACAAACTTCTGTAGAACTAGTACTGCAATTGCAAATGAAGAAATGACACAAAAACAAGAAAATACTTTCCAGAACCAAAATATTTACATGATCAATTCAAGTGAACATGCAATCATACATTAGCAACACTCACGATGATCCTGGTAGGATTATAACTATCCCATTAGAGAAAAATTTAAATGAGAGACAATATAAAGGTGCAGGAAAGATATTGCTTCATAGCATTGAGTTTGGGCATCCCTATTAGCTGATCTATGAAAATATATCCATCTAATCATCCAGATAATTATATCGAGCTAAAATAGAAACCTGTGAAAGAGTTATGTTGCATATAATAGCAGTATTTGCATTTCCACCAAGAGCAGGTTGCAGAATGCGAGTGAGCTTGCTGTCAAAGGTACATGACCGCTGCATAAGAATCTTCCATGAGAAAAATTTGCAAGCCACCCAATTGTTTGCAATAACATAAAAACTGATACTGTAACTTACCCTTGGCTTTCAACACCATCACTAAGTTTTTTTATAACAGTGCCAAGGGTCAATAAGCTTTTATTAATATGGGAGCCTTCTTTCAATCGCATACCTTCTGCACCTGTTTTAACAGCACGTTCTGATCCAGCCAAATCCACCAAATTCTAAGAAAGGAACATTAACAACAATAAAAGAAGATAATAAAATCATATCATAAAAAAATAAAATAAAAAATGCATTGGGATGAGGGAAAGCATGCAAAAGTATATACTAAGACCGCCAATTCTGTTATCACATACCAGAGCAGATACACGTACAGCATCAAAACAATTATTTGAATCGCCTTCTTCGTTTCTCTCCCTGCTTTCAACAATCTGCAATTATATAAAATTCAGATAGATGATGCAGGAAAAAAAACACCAAAATAACCAAGAAACCCCGTGAATTAACATACCATGAAAAATTGTATGGGACCTGCTGCTGTAAAGGTTCATATTCGTCTCCCCAATGTGGCGATGAGCTGCATGGTTTAACCAAGAGTTTTTAGGCCTCAAGTTTCCAGGATGCTACAATATAACTAAAAGTCAAATGGGCGTTCTAAGCCATACATTCACCAAATTCCACCAGTTCAAGGACTTGTTCAGGGGAGGTAACGATCTCCTCTTTCAAACCAGCAACATATATGCCTCTCTTCACAGATGAATAAGTGTAGATTTAATAAGAGACAAAAAAACAGTAATTTTCCCTACGATGTAATAAGCATATCAAAAGCATAAAATATACCTCAAGGGATTCATGAATTTGTAACTTCCGATGTTCAGGGGCCAATAAATCATTGATCTCCTCATTGTATATCTCCATGTAAGACATTCGAACAAGGAATTCCCTATCAATTTCCTAAATGACCAAAAATAAAAAACTAAAGATCATAATATATATTTCTATTACATTAATTGTATAAAATCATCATTAGCCTTCTCTGAGGATTTGAGGTCACAACCCTCTTTTTTCATTCATTTTTAATATTCCTAGAGTTATTCACTATCCTGCACAAATTTTTTTCCAAAAAATAGCATTTGTTTATTATATGTCTATCAATAGATTTTCAGAACTAGAATGGCGAAAGCCATGAAGATGATTACTTAACTAGTAAGTCAATTTAGTCAATTTCCTAAAGGCCAATCAAAAGAGTCAAATCAAGTTACAAAGAGTTGGGTCAAGCAATTACAAATATTCTACATCAATAATTCTTTTGGCCAAATTTCTAATTATATATTTAATTGTTTCATTTAAATTAAATGTAATTAGGATAAAGATTATATCATCCTTAGTTTATGTGATAAGGATAAGAATCTCATCATTATCTTACTTATAAAGAGGGAACTTCTATAGAGTTTGAGACTAATTGAAGAATAGAATAATGATGACATCAAATATGTGTGTTCCTCTTTTGGCCCAAGTTACAGAAATAGGTTGTTCCAAGTTGTATATCAAAGCAATTTCCAATGGTGATAATTTCCTCTTTTCTTCTCAAAGCCTTCATAACCCTCATTGAGATCATCTTCCTCCACCAATTGGCATTAGAGCTTCATTCATTCATTCATCATCATCCATCGATCAATATCAAATATTCTATAAATTATCGATCTTTCTTTGAATTTCTCAAAGAGTAGATACATTATTTTGTTAGTTGTAATTCACTTTCCCAAATTACATCATATATTCAAGTGATTTTAGGTTAAACTTTTAAAAGGTAAATGGATATTAAATAAGGCATTGGCCAAAGATTTCATCTTCTAACAAACACCATATGATCTAGTGCAAGGTTAGGCACAAACCTTTATGGTTAAGGGGTTGTTTGATTGGTTGCATTTATAGTGTAGTGTAATTCAAATCCTTGCATTTTGAATTTTTTATTCTTTGGTCTGCTGCATTTGAAATGAGCACATTTTGAGAGTGTATTTGAAATGCACTATATAGTTGAAATCTAATGTATTTGAAATTCGTCAAATTTGAGTAATTTTCAAATACACTATTCAGTGTAAAGCGGGATTGACCACCGCCATCACTGCCCACTGATGACCGCTACTGCCCGCATTCCGTTGCTATCCTCCTCCACCCACTGGTAGCCCGTCGCATCCGTCGTCGACCACCGCCACCAACATCAAAACCTCCAGTATTTTACTTTATTTAACTTTACCAAACAAGAAAAAACTAAGTTTGTAGCATTTCAACCAATAAAAACTAAAATAATCTAAATGTATTCCTTCCACTTTATACTATATTCTTTTTACAATTTTTTTCAAATTCGGCCAACCAAACAGCCCCTAAGTATCCCTCTCGATCACAAGAAAGAACTTTCAATTTAGACTAATTTATAAGCTTTATGATGCATTGCTTTATAGAAGTAAATTGAACTAGAAAAAAAGAATACACTATTATAGATCAATGCAAATGATAATGCAATGATAACACATTCAATCAAAGATCACATTATTCTATTGTCCAATGTTATCAAGGACCCCGCCCTACTTAGTCCATAGAGGTAGTAGACCCAATCATACTAAAAAAAATCATTGCAATTATGTCATCCAAAGAAACCTCATAGATCTATGGGGGAGAGCATAGCAAAGGGGTCATTGTGCCTCTCTTGGATAATTTCTCTTCATACTTATCTTTCTAAGCTTCCACAATAGCAAACCCAATACTTTCTTCATATTAGCCTTTTCTCTTTTACAACTTCGATATTTTTTTATAACTTAATGTAAAAACTCTTGGTATTCTTCTTCTAAAATCCGAGGCATAATATTTGGTTGGAAAGCAAAACTACTTGAACACGATCGTTATTGCACTTCACTCATCTTAACTTCTCAAATTTAATTTTAGTGGGAATGACCACCATTGCTTCACAAACTAAGACTCAAATGATTGATCAAGCTTGTGTTGGGCTAAAAATTTAGCATTGTCACCAAACTTCTCTCCTTAATTGTTTCCTTCAACTAAAAGCTCCAACAACATTTCTCCTTGGCGTAAAATGGCGGAATAGTCATAGGATTCACCGTGCTAAGACACTTCGCTCAAAAATAATTCTCTTGCAGGGAATATAATGGGAGTCATTTCATCAAATATTAAGATTCTTACTAGAAGCCTTCAAAATAGTGATGAAAATAAGAACCTTAGCAACTTACACCAGAGATGAGTCAAGACCTCTTGATTAGCCTCAAAGCAAGTGTAGATTAACCAGAAGCAATAATTCTTCATAAGAAGAACTAATTGCAACAACGACTCGAAGTGTTACAACTCAACTCAAGAGCACAAAGTAACAAGCTAGGAGCAAATAACCTCAAGGGAAGAAGGTGAACTGCCCATACATGACCAATCTATCGTTATCAAAATTTATGTACTAAAAGACAGAATGATCATTCTCGAACATTTCACAACTTTTATCATGAAGACATCATGCAAAGTATAAGAAAGCTATTAAACATTGATCTTTCATTTACAACTACTATAAGATATAAAATTACACAAATTTAGATATAAGAACATTGAGGCAATGCATAAAGCATATGGATAGAAATTTAACAAACCAAAAAGGCACAAATGGACAATGAGGTTCTCTACACAAAAAAATCACATGCAATATTATAGTTTCTTCATCACATCAAATAAATAAGGAGCATGCAAGGAAGCCAAGGGGACATCGTACCTTGTGTGTGCCACACACGGCGCATTAATACAAGCATGTGCATGCACACACACACACAAACACGCCTGCATATCACCATAAATCCTCTCCAAGCATGTAAATCATTTTGTTGAAAGGTGCATATTGCATTTAATACCAAAATAAAAATAAGAAATAACAAAGGTAAAGCTAAGAAGAAGACTAGACCGTGGCACACGGTCTTGCTCTAAAATACTAGAAAATACAAGAGTAGGGTACAAGCATCAGAATGCCACACAAAGTCGACTCGTGAAGCGCGGTACGAGGTCCGCTCCTGTTTGGTCCCCGCAGATGTGGGAGAAGATCACCGGTGGAACGGGAAGCCAATATCTGTCTCGGCCGGGAGGAGGTCGTGCAAGGTTTCCGGAGATAAGTGACCACCGTGGTTGTCGCCTTCAAGATCGGACTTGTATTCATACATCCATGGCTCCGTGATGTGTCTGTGCAAGATACATAACTCCACTGCTGTCCCCAATGTCAAGATGAATACCAGCTTTGATGAGATTGCCAGTATCATCTCTGATGAAGACTCCGATGCCAGCCAAGCCAGAGGAGAAGAGAGCACCATCAACATTGGCCTTAAGCCATTCGGGAGGGGGGGGAGTCCAAGAAGTGTGAGGAATCAGCCGCTGAGGCTGCTGGAGCTCCCATTGCTCTCGAAATGGAAAGGCGGGTGGAATGCTTTCAAGATGCTAACAGCAAGCACCGGGGTTCCATGAGGCCGTGAGTCTTTGCAACCGGCCAGACTAGATGACATAGAGATGTTTTCCCTGCTAGTCACTTGGGGATCTTGTCAATGCCTGAAAGAGATCCTGAGAGCAAGTAAAAGAGGGCATGACAAAACCCCAAGTAGAAAGAACCTGGAAAATAGCCGTCGTGAGAGAACACCGGATCAGAATATTCTCCAAGTCCTCCTCTGGGTACCAAGGGCAAAGGACCTCGTCAGTCAGCCCCCTCCGATGAAGCCAAGTGAAAGTTGAAGGTCCTTTCGGATACGCCACCAAAAGAGCTTCTCCGTGGATGGGAACTTCGGAGCCAGTAGTGAGTCAGGAGGGAAGAGAGCCTCATAGCAAGTGCCATGAGGGACTTGCTTAGGGATGTGTATAAGCTCGCTCGTCCGCCTCTAAGTCGAGTGCACCATCACCTTCCGACCGTCCACCGTCGACTAAAGTGTCGCCCAAAGATCGAAGTATCCCGTCGCGATCCGGCGAAGAAGGAGCGCACCTGCAGGGTCCTCGCAGGCGTGTCGACAAGGTAGTCTCCGAGAAGAGGGGTATCGCCCAAGTCTCGAGAAAGGACATGCACTTTTCCCATCGTGAGTTTCCATGGAGAGAGGTGTGCTCCACCGAGGATGACCCAAGACTTGAGCGAGATGGGATATCATCCCAAGACAACTGAGAGAATCCTGAGAAGTCCCAAGCTGCGACAGAAGGCCCCATCCACAAAGCTAGCATGGAACCCAAGTCCACCAAGTCTCTGGGTGTGCAAATGGTGTCCCATTTCACATAATGGATGCTCCGTAGGGCTCTTGTCCCAAAGGAAGGACGCATCTTCTTCGATCTCTACACATAGGCAAGATAAGTATGTGTCACCCGGTAGATGGATCCGAAGTAACAAGGTGAGGAAATGAGGGTAAAGACGTCCAATGAAAGGTGCCTCGAGCCCCAAGCCACGATCTTCTCCTATCATCCTGGATCATGATCCTTCATGCGATGGCTGCCAAGGCCCAAATAGTCCATCTCCGGACTCTCCGAACCCAATGGATCGAGTAATGCGGTTAGTCCTCCATCTCTACCGCTTAAAAGGATGGAGGTCTTCGATTGATCGTTGCCCAAGCACAGTAATCATTAAGGATGTCCTTGATTTGCTTTCCATGAGCCACCAAAGCCTGGGAGACGATCGAATGTCATCTGATAAAGAAGATTGGAGATACAAGTACCTGCCACGGACATGAAGGTTGGCTCCCCTTTGTCGAATGCGGATAGGAGCTGAGCAGGGATGAAGAAGAGGTAAGGTGAGAGAGGGCAGCAAAAGCCGACAATCGATCCACTCCTTTGACCATTCAAGATGAAAGATGGGTAGGATGACACAGAAGTATCCAAGTCTGAACTTGGCGGGAAACCCATAAGAGACAAAGATTCGCTTCTAGAGTTTTCCAACTCATCCTCGTAACGCTCCATGTCCACCTTGATGGCATAAAGCCAACCCGAGAGGTGGAGTCAAATTTGTTGAAGATCTCTGCTGAAGGCAATGATGAGAGATATTCACGGGACAAAAGCTCCTCGCTTCTTGAAATGAGGACCTAGGAGATGCTTCAGCTCACTAGTATCTTCGCAACCAGCTTATAAATGGTCTGACATAAGCTGATTGGTCGATACTTGGAAGGGGAGTCTGCTCCAGCCACCTTGGGTATCAGAACAATCAGGGTTTCCTTCCATGAATCATCCATATGGAGGAACAAAGAACTCTGACAGTGATGACATGGTCTTCACACAAGTCCAAAATGTCGTAAAGGAAGGTGATCCCATCTGCACTTTGGCCCCATAGAATGCACGCCTCCCGGACCTCACAAAAGGAGCATCAAGAAGAGGAGAAGCATGAGAGGGTACCCGCCACGAAGGTAAAGAAGCCAGCCTCGAGGAGACATCCCCTCACCTTCACTGAAAGAAAGTGGTAAAGGTCAGTGATGTCCTCGCCCAGTAGTCACCATCACCCGTCGTGATGCCACTAACCCCAATGAGGGAGGAAGCAACGGTGTGGAAGAAGTGGGTGTTCCCATCCCCCTGCTACAGCCATCTAGCTTTTGCCCTCTGCTCCCACCAAGTGTTGAGCCTAGCTAATGTGGAGTCATTTTGTGGAGTCACAACTCACGCAATATAGAGTTTGGCAAAATGGTGATACATGAGCATTCTTTTTTATATAAATAGAATGTTCCAAGTTTGTTTTTGGTAAAATTGTGTCCATCCCCTACCATTGTCATCCCATTCAATGGAGTTGACAAGTGGATCATATATGAAGGTTGATATTGGGATGCAAAAGAGTGAATGCAAACCCATTCTCCAACCTTTTAAAGTATTCATTATTTTTTGCCTAATTTATTCGTAGTTATTTTCATTTTTTTTTTAGATTAAATGCAATAAGGATAAGAATGATCTCATCCCAAGTATAGATAATATGGATAAGGATAATATCATTCTTATCTTAAAGCAATTTTTTTTGTAGAATTTTAAGATTATTAATGATAAAAAATTATTCATGAGGCCAATTATGAGTGTTTTTCTCTTTATTAGATCAATGTTACAAATGTATATCACTCTAAGTTCTATATGTGGAGTTTCACATTATTTTCTTCTCATCTTCCTCTTAGTTTTCATAATCCATCAGATTGCAATCTTCTATTATCAATTGGTATTAGAGCATCATCATTTATCATCCCCCTCGATTAAAATATCAAAGCATCATTTATTCATCATCATCAACATCACATCCACCATTGAGGCCTAAATAGATTGAAAGTTAAAATTACTCATAAAAATATGGACTTGGATTAGTACTTAGAAACATATTTTATGGCCATAACATGGAACTATTTAATTATTCCAAAAATAAGGATATAGAAATATTTCTATTGCAAAACTAATGGATAAAAAATAAAAATGGAGCTGTAGAAATTTAAATATGCCATCAGCATACTAATGCAGAGAATTAAAAAAAAAATCAATATACAAACTAAGGAAAAATAAATAAACAAGAGACCTCTTGAATACCACAAAATAACTGCACGTAAAGGGATGATTCTGGTTCTTTCATAGATCCTCTCATGGTATAAGTCTTACCGCTACTTGTTTGCCCATAAGCAAAAACTGTACCTATTAGCAAAAAGCCTAATGTTAGCAACATGAGACAACCAGTATTGAGAAGAAAAAAAATACTTTCTTAAACAATGGCATCTACAAATTACAATGTCTATAGCATGCAGTCAAAAAATATATATATGATTAGTGCATATATATCACAAATATAGCACTTTAAATGACTTCAATATCAAAACTATTATTTAGCATTCAAAAGAAAATGATATTTATTCAATCATCATCATCATCATCATCATCATCATCATCATTATTATTATTATTATTATTATTATTATTATTATTATTATTATTATTATTACTACTACTACCACTACTACTATTAATTTTGTTATCACTCAACCTATAAATATTACTATAATAGTTATTACAATCATCATCCCATCAATTATTGTTATTATTATTATTGTTTTGTCATCATCATCATCGTCATTAATGATTAACATCATCATCATCATCAATAACAACAACAACATTAGTACTATTATTATTACTATTATGATTATTATTACTATAACTATTACTATTATTATTATTATTATTATTATTATTATTATTACTATCCGTATTATTATTATTATTACTCCTCCTATCATTAATAATTTATTACTATTATTATTATCAATATTACAACCACGCATTATTACTATTAATAATAATAACTACAATCATCATCATCATCATCATCATAATAACTATTATTATTATTATTACTACTATTACTTTTAAGATTAATAATAATAATAATACTATAATTATTATAATTTTTTTTTAAAATATAATTATTAATTATTATTGTCATTATTATTATTCATCTATTATTAGGACCATGATATTCCAATGAAGTGTAGAAATGCTTAAGAGATCAAAGAATTTCTTGGCTTACAAATCTTTTAATGTTATTTTACGACTAAAAAGATGTCAAATGAGTGGATAAAGAGTTTGTTGGTTCCTATATTTAAGAAGGTGATGCAGTGTGCAAATTATAGAGGAATTAAGTTAATGTTTCATACATTAAAATTATGGGAGAGAATAATTGAGTATAGGTTATGATGTGATACAAAAGTTTCTCACAATCAATTTGGTTTCATGTCAAGTAGATCTACTATATATGCTATACATTTGTTAAGAGGTTTGATGGAGAATTATAGAGAAAGTAAGGAGGATCTACATATGATATTTATTGATTTAGAGAAAGCTTATGATAAAGTTTCAAGAGATGTTCTTTGGAGAGTTTTATAAAAGAAATGAGTTAATATTGGTTATATTCAAGTCATTAAGGATATGTATACTAGAGTTGTTACTTGTGTCCAAACACAAGGAAGATTGACAAAATATTTTCTGTTTCAATTGGATTACATCAAGGATCCTTTAAGCCCTTATCTTTTGCTTTAGTTATGGATGTTCTTACTAGCATTTATAGGAAGATGTACCTTGGTGTATGCTTTTGTCGATGACATTCTTCTTGTTGATAAGACTAGAGAGGGATCCAAGAGAAACTTGAATTATGGAGGTCAACCTTAGAGTTTAAAGGTTTTCGCTTTAAGTAGATCTAAAGCGAATATATGGAGTGTT
>CM038217.1:204600142-204681595 GCA_021442155.1 Cymbidium sinense
AAGTGCCATGAGGGACTTACTTAGAGGGGATGTATAAACTGCTCGTCCGTCTAGTGAGTGCACCATCACCTTCCGATGGTCCACCAGGGTGACTAAAGTACCGCCCAAAGAGTATCCCAAGTCGATCCGACAAGAGAAGGAGCGGGCAAGTAGGTCCTGAGTGGCCGTGTATGAGTAGGTCTCCCCCGAGCGATAAGAGGGGTATCAGCCTAAAGTCGAGAAAGGACATGCACTTTTCTCCCGGTGAAAGTTTCCATGGGATGAGAGGTAAAGGCTGGAATGACGATGGCTGACTTGAGTCCCAGCCTTCATGAACTGCCTGATCCCCACCGCCTCAAGACAACTAGCAGAGAATTTGGCTGCCGAAGTCCCATGAAAGTAAGGCATGGCGAAGCATGGTGTAAGTCTTCAGGTGTGCAAATGGTGTCCCATTTCACATAATGGATGCTCCGGCAGTGGCTCTTGTCGAGGAAGGACCACACATCTTCGATCTCACCTTAACACATTCATAGGCAAGATAGTATGTGTCACCTGGTAGATGGATCCGAGTAACAAGGGCGAAATGAGGTGCCTGCGTCGATCTTAGCCCCGGATCTTCTCGCCGGGAATGATCCTTCGTAATGCGACTCGCGCTGGCGGCTTAAGGCCCCAAAGTCCATCTCTCACGGACTCTCCGAACCAATGGATCGAGCAATGCGGTTAGTCCTCCATCTCTTGCTTTCTGCTAAAAGGATGGAGTCTTATACGATTGATCACGTTGCCCGTCAAACGATGTCGATGGATGTCCTTGATTTGCTTTCCATGAGCCACCAAAGCACGGTGAGAGAATGTCATGCATAAAGAAGATTGGAGATACAAGTACCTCGTAGCCACCGGACATGCCAAGGTTGGCTCCCCTTTGTCGAATGCCGAGGATAGGAGCTTCGAGCGGATGAAGAGGTAAGGTGAGAGAGCGGCGGCCCGCCAAACCGATCCACTCGGTCCTTTGACCATTGATGATGGAGTACACGGGGTAGATGACACCTTGAAGTATCAAGTCTTGAACTTGGCGGAAACCCATAAGAGGCGACATCACCTTTGAGTTTTCCAACTCATCACTAGTAAAACGCTCCATGTCCACTTGATGGCCATAAAGCCAACGAGGTGGAGTCGAAATTTGTTGAAGATCTCACGTCTTTGAAGGCAATGAGAGATATTCATTGGGACAAAAGCTCCCACTCTTGAAATGAGGACGGTAGAGATGCTTGGGTTCACTAAGTATCTTCAACCAACTTATAAATGGTCGACATAAAAGATTGGTCGATACTTGGAAGGGGAGTCACTCACCCAGGTATCGAACAATCGGGGTTTCTTCCATGAATCATCCATATGAGAGGAACAAAGAACTCCCTGACAGCAAATGACATCTGCCTTTCACACAAGTCCAAAATGTTCAGTAAAGGATAGGTGATCCCATCTGCACTGGGCCGATGGCCCCATAGAATGCAGCCTCCCACACTCACAATCGTAAACAGAGCATCAAGAAGAGGAGAAGCATGAGAGGGTACCTGCCGCTCTGAAGGTAAAGAAGGCCAGCTCTCGAGGGAGACATCCCCACCCCACCTCACGGCGAAAGAAAGTGGTAAAGGATGTCCTCCTGCCGCCCAGTAGTCTACCATCACCCGTCAGGATGCCACTAACCCCGCAACTGATGGCTGAGGAAGCAACTGCAGGAAGAAGTGGGTGTTCCCATCCCTGCAGCCCATCTAGCTTTTGCCTCCTGCTCCCACCAAGTGTTGAGCCTAGCTAATGTGGAGTCATTTTGTGGAGTCACAACTCACGCAACATAGAGTTTGGCAAAATGGTGATACATGAGCATTCTTTTTATATAAATAATGTTCCAAGTTTGTTTTGGTAAAATTGTGTCCATCCTACCATTGTCATCCCATTCAATGGAGTTGACAAGTGGATCATATATGAAGGTTGATATTGGGATGCAAAAGAGTGAATGCAAACCCATTCTCCAACCTTTAAAGTATTCATTATTTTTTTGCCTAATTTATTCGTAGTTATTTTCATTTTTTTTTTAGATTAAATGCAATAAGGATAAGAATGATCTCATCCTTAGATAGATAATATGGATAAGGATAATATCATTCTTATCTTAAAGCAATTTTTTTGTAGAATTTTAAGATTATTAATGATAAAAAAATTATTCATGAGGCCAATTATGAGTGTTTTTCTCTTTATTAGATCAATGTTACAAATGTATATCACTCTAAGTTCTATATGTGAGTTTCACATTATTTTCTTCTCATCTTCCTCTTAGTTTTCATAATCCATCGATTGCAATCTTCTATTATCAATTGGTATTAGAGCATCATCATTTATCATCCCCCTCGATTAAAATATCAAAGCATCATTTATTCATCATCATCAACATCACATCCACCATTGAGGCCTAAATAGATTGAAAGTTAAAATTACTCATAAAAAATATGGACTTGCGGATTAGTACTTAGAAACATATTTTATGGCCATAACATGGAACTATTTAATTATTCCAAAAATAAGGATATAGAAATATTTCTATTGCAAAACTAATGGATAAAAATAAAAATGGAGTAGAAATTTAAATATGCCATCAGCATACTAATGCAGAGAATTAAAAAAAAATCAATATACAAACTAAGGAAAAATAAATAAACAAGAGACCTCTTGAATACCACAAAATAACTCGTGCACAGAAAGCGGGATGATTCCTGGTTCTTTCATAGATCCTCTCATGGTATAAGTCTTACCGCTACTTGTTTGCCCATAAGCAAAAACTGTACCTATTAGCAAAAAGCCTAATGTTAGCAACATGAGACAACCAGTATTGAGAAGAAAAAAATACTTTCTTAAACAATGGCATCTACAAATTACAATGTCTATAGCATGTCAAAAAATATATATATGATTAGTGCATATATATCACAAATATAGCACTTTAAATGACTTCAATATCAAAACTATTATTTAGCATTCAAAAGAAAATGATATTTATTCAATCATCATCATCATCATCATCATCATCATCATCATTATTATTATTATTATTATTATTATTATTATTATTATTATTATTATTATTATTATTACTACTACTACCACTACTACTATTAATTTTGTTATCACTCAACCTATAAATATTACTATAATAGTTATTACAATCATCATCCCAATTATTGTTATTATTATTGTTTTGTCATCATCATCATCGATTAATGATTAACATCATCATCATCATCAATAACAACAAATATTAGTACTATTATTATTAATTATGATTATTATTACTATAACTATTACTATTATTATTATTATTATTATTATTATTATTATTACTATCCGTATATTATTATTATTACCTCCTATCATTAATAATACTACTATTACTATTATTATTATCAATATTACAACCACTGCTATTATTACTATTAATAATAATAACTACAATCATCATCATCATCATCATCATAATAACTATTATTATTATTATTACTACTATTACTTTTAAGATTAATAATAATAATAATACTATAATTATTATATTTTTTTTTTAAAATATAATTATTAATTATTACACATTATTATTCATCTATATTATTATTATTAGGACCTGATGATATTCCAATAGAAGTGTAGAAATGCTTAAGAGATCAAAGAATTTCTTGGCTTACAAATCTTTTTAATGTTATTTTACAGACTAAAAAGATGTCAAATGAGTGGATAAAGAGTTTGTTGGTTCCTATATTTAAGAATAAAGGTGATGCACAAGAGTGTGCAAATTATAGAGGAATTAAGTTAATGTTTCATACATTAAAATTATGGGAGAGAATAATTGTTGATGTGATGATAAAAAGTTTCTCACAATCAATTTGGTTTCATGTCAAGTAGATCTACTATATATGCTATACATTTGTTAAGAGGTTTGATGGAGAATTATAGAGAAAGTAAGGAGGATCTACATATGATATTTATTGATTTAGAAAGCTTATGATAAAGTTTCAAGAGATGTTCTTTGGAGAGTTTTATAAAAGAAATGAGTTAATATTGGTTATATTCAAGTCATTAAGGATATGTATACTAGAGTTGTTACTTGTGTCCAAACACAAGGAAGATTGACAAAATATTTTCTGTTTCAATTGGATTACATCAAGGATCAGCTTTAAGCCCTTATCTTTTGCTTTAGTTATGGATGTTCTTACTAGGCATTTATAGGAAGATGTACCTTGGTGTATGCTTTTCGATGACATTCTTCTTGTTGATAAGACTAGAGAGGGATCCAAGAGAAACTTGAATTATGGAGGTCAACCTTAGAGTTTAAAGGTTTTCGTTTAAGTAGATCTAAAACTGAATATATGGAGTGTTTAGTTGTAGAAATTATAGTGGTAGTTGTGACATTAGGTGAAACAAGGCATTAAAAAGAGTGAGCGATTCAGATATCTAGGCTCTATTGTTCAAAATGATGGTGAAATAGATGGAGATGTTATGGTTAAAGTGGAGGAATACATCTGGTCTGTTGTGTGATAGAAAAGTACCACTTAAACTTAAGAGAAAATTTTATAAGATGATGGAAAGACCTATAATGATTTATGATGCAATGTTGGCCAATAAAAGAGAAGAAAAGACTAAGTTAAGTGTTACGAGATGAACGATACTCAAGTGGATGAGTGGCTTTATTCTTAGAGATAAAATGTGAAATGAGTATGTTCAAGAAAATGTTGGAGTAGCTCTAGTGGCAAATAAGATTAGAGAGAGTCGCCTTAAATGGTTTGGCCAAATAAAGCATCGGCCGTCCAATGACCCGGTTAAGAAAGTAAATGCATTAGATTTGTCTTATGTTAAGAAAGGTAGAGAGACCTAAAAGACTTGGTTAAGATGTATAAAAAATGACCTTAGTATATTTGAATTAAATGAGAATTTGACACATAATAAGATGACAGAAAGGATTCTTGACCCCAATGGGATAAAGGCTTGTTGTTATTGTTGTTGTTGTTGTTGTTGTATATTACTACCAATCCACAATATTTATTATTATTCTTATGATTAATATTACAACTACTATTACTATTATTAATACTACATCTCTTATTATTAATATCACCACTACTACAATTATTACTACTAATATTTGTATTACTATTGTTATTACTACTATTATTATTTATATTTTATTTTCTTTAGCAAGCATCCCTAGCTTAAACCAACCATTTTAACCAAGTGCGGTCCTTGAGATGTACTTCGAGAGAAATCTTGAGATCTCAAGAGAAATCACGAGGCTTCAAAGATAAGATCTTGTGATTTACCAAAGAGAGGAATGTGTCATTGGTTTAAAAATAAAATAATGTTTATTTTATTTTATAAAGTATAAGTAATTCTTTTGTGCTCATCATGACATTTCTTTGATTAGTTCTTTATGACAAAGTTGAAACACAACGTGATTCATGTGATAATATCAATGTTATGTACATTTCACTCTTAGGCTTCCAGATGCTACATGCATATTGTTTAGGGTTTTTCAAAATCATTAAATAGCGAGTGAAATTCACCGTGAACTACTTTACAAGAACTTTATGTGATGGAGTGAATCCACCTCAAGCTTACTAAATCCAAACTTACTCCATCACTTCCTAAGATGAATAATGTTAAGGCTTGAGTGTGAATCCTTCAATCACCATTGCAAACCTCTTGTAAAGCATTATGAACATTGACACCACATAGAAGTTAAAGAAGCCTAGTACTCTACTTCTTTTTTAGATTTTCAAAGAAAGAGGAGAAACCCAACACCATGTCTAGCATCAAGAAGTTTTGTTTGATAGGCATGAGTTTTCTCTGACAAAGGAAATGAATGATGCATTGTATACTTTCTAGTTCATCACAACCAACTTAAAGAAGAAGCCCAATACTCTACTTCTTTTAGATTCTCAAAGAAAAGGAGAAACCCAAAACCATGTTTAGCATCAAGAAGTTTTGCTTGTTTGAGGCATACTTTGATATTGGCATGCATTTTCTCTGACAAAGGAAATGAATGATGTATTTTATACTTTCTAGTTCATCACAACCAACTTGCAGCAAATGACTATAATGTGCTTCAAAATAGCTCATTAACAAGTATAACAATGTGTGGTCCAGCAAACAAGTACAAAACTTCTTCGTACACTACCTAAAAGTTGTTTGCCACTATCAAACCTCTAAGAGTAACTTGATTGTCTGCCTCCAAGAAAGGTTGAAAAAGAAAGCATTTCTTGTTCAAACTGCTAATAAATGGGATCGGAGCATTTAACCGCTCCATATATTATTAAATGTATCAATGTTCAAATTGAGTGCTTATTCTGAGAAGTTAGACATGCTCACTAATTGGGCTGATTAGACAATAGAGTGAGGGCAACATCAAACATAAAGGACAACAAGAGATTGACCCTCCAATAGGAGTGCAACGAGGATGATATCCCATTGTTGCTGATGACAACAACCAAAAAGGATAAAATCAAGAACAAGAAGACCATCACCGAGGTGGAGGAAGAGAAAGAAGGGACTCATAGCAATGGTGTCACCTCCTCCCCCATTGCAAGTCTAAACTTGTAGGTCCCATCCTTCTCTTATTGAAGCATCTCCTTATTTATCATCAATCATAGCTAAACATAACCTAAAATATAAACTTAGACATACATTTTCATAATGCTCTATGAATAAGTAAATACCCACTAACCATCCACAACACTCTTATATGTTCTTTGATCATATATCAAATTCCTTTGTCAATTTGTCTTGACTAATGTGTCGATGTTCTAAGACATATCACAAGGTTTTGCATGATAAATACAAACATAACACTAAAGTGCTCATATTTTGATAGGCATACCTAGAATTTAGTTACACCCCTTTTAGTAACAATTTCATATCAAAATGTATTGAATGTTATAAGGCTCGATTGGTGGCAAAAAAATATACCTAGGCTCATGGAATTAACTACTTTGAAACCTTCCCCCTAATTTCTTAATGTAATTGACCTTCTTTTTTATGTTGACAATAGTCAAGGGTGGGTTATTGTCTAAATGACTATCAATTCTTTTCCTAATAAGGAGCTCATTGAAATTGTCTATATGAAGTAACAACTAAGATCCATTGAGGAGAGAACAAAATATATAAGAATATAAAACCATATATTGGTTAAAAAACAAAGCATCATGATTAATGACACAAAGAGTCCATTGTGAGTTTATTTATTTTATTTTAGCCTTAATTATTAATTCCTCATTAGATGTATGTTTGTAATTTTAGAAGGGAGGAGGAGGTCTTGCCTCAAGAAATCTATAAATACCCTCATATTAAAAGAGAGAGAGGTTTTTGTTTGGTGTAAGTTCAGAATATCCTGAGAAATCCTAAGGTGGATTTCCTAATTCAAAGGTGGATTCCCTAGGTAGTGATATGGGAGAGAGTTAGGGAAGCTATAGTGAGGTCCATGACCTTACCAAGATTTAAGCTTTCCGACGAGTTGTTGGACTAGTCTAGGTGGAATTGGACAAACCACCAGCAACACGATGCATTTCAGCCAACCTCTCCATCCGATATAGGTTTAATCCAAGCAATTCTAGCCAAAAAAGACATATAGCGTTATCCAGGGGTTAAAGAATTTCCAACAGGAAAGAGGTTTAAGCGGTTCAAAACTGTTGTGAGGTGGAACTTTCCAGACCAATTCAAGAAGCAGCTAATTAACATGAATTGATCCAGAAGTTGTTTCCAAATTAGGTTTTGTTTCACCCTTGAACTAAATCTACTCTTATTTGTCTTTATCATAGAGTAAAGGCTGTTAGCTTCCTTCTTTGTTTCTTGACAGAAAAATGGATACACAAATTGATGTATGCTCGGACAGAGAATAATACAAAAAATAAAGATAATTAATCAAGAGGAAAAATAAAGCGGACATCCCAGCTACATCAAAAGGACAACTGCATATATATTCAAGAATTGGTGCAAAATCAAGTTCTCTAGTGCAAAATTTACCCTCCTTTATGTTAATTTGTAAACCAAGCACTAGCAATGTTCTTATTTTCTTGGCAATAGCAACAACAACAACAAGCTTTTATCCACTATGTGGGGTCAACTACATGAATCCTTCTTCGTCATTTTGTCCTATTAAGTGTCAAATTCACATTTAATTCTAATAAAATGAGGTCATTTTTATACTTTCTAACGAAGTCTTCTTAGGTCCTCTATCTCTCTTAACATAAGGCAAATATAACACTTCTACTCTCCTAGGGTCATCTGGATGGTCAACGCCGAGCCAAAAAAAATTTGAAGACCTCACCATGGCCAATCTTTAGTCTACAACCCGCCTTCAATTAGAGAATAATTTTAGCCCTCAACATATCATCCACGTAAGGACTACGTCAAGAATGATAGTGTTATGCTCAAAGTCATTGGAGCCACTTACCCAATGCAAAAATCAAGCATATTGAATCTACCATAATCAATTCAGTTAATACACTGCAGCTTAGGATGATCATTTTATTTTGGACCAAAATATCTTCCTGTGTCAACTATCTTGATATAGTGCTATCTTTGTATAGTCTAATGACGTAAGACATAAGACCTTATAGTTGTGTTATTAAAGTATATATTATTTTGCTGAATGATTTATAGATTATTCCATCGGTAATCAACATACTTTAGAATAATTCCCATTAATCCCTTATCATAACGGTGTCACTTGATTTGGCAAATTTTATAAGATCTTCCCAATAAATAGATGGATGGATGGATGGATGGATGGATGGTTCATGTTCTCTTTATAAATCGAGCTTCAAATATTTGTTCGTTTCGACCCGCTTAATCGAACCACTATTTCACACAACGAGCTTTTTTGGACCCAACACGCATGAAGAAGAGAATTCATGAAAGCATTCACATGCACACTTTTTTAATATTGATAATAATAGCAATAGTACATAAATATATATATATCTGTGTGTGTGTGTGTGTGTGTGTATAATATATATATAATATATATAATATAATAGTAGTATATATAATTATATATAAAAATAATATAATATATAAAGAGAAACATAACTTAAATTTTTAAGGTATAAAGGGTAGGTTTATCATCTCCTAATTCATAAATATTAGCGACAATGCTACAACACCCCAAAAAATCCCTACGACAATTAATAAGATTTTTTTGTCCTTCCCCTTATTATATAAGGAAAAAAATTTATAAAAGAAACCGTCTTACTCATATTCCCTTCTCCAATCCTTAGTCATGAACCTCTACACCCTCAAGCCTCACTCATCAATTCCCCCCTCCCCACCCTCACCCCCATTCTAAAAATCCTTCCCCTCTTTAGTCAATTAATTGAATATTGTGTTAACAAATTTATTTAAAACAAGGTCATATAGTTATTCATATGGCTAAAGTTAGCTACAATTATACATTAGCCCAAATATGCAAACTTTGCTCAGTGTTGATCGAAAAGTTTATTAGATTCTCTTCCAAGTCGATGTCCATGAGAACCTTCTCCTTAGCATCCATAAAGAAGCATCTAGGTATTTTCCCCCCCAAAAAAATGCCATTGGAGTAATATCCACCATCTTAGATCAAGCTCATGAGTAGGCACCTCAATATAATCCTTTGTATGGCCCTCCATTATGCCCACAAAAGAGGATTTATCTAGGAACAATAGTTAAGATCTCGCATAAAATCATAATCAAAAGATTGGGGTGTAAATGAGCCACAGTCATGAGTGACTCAGCATAACTCATAATTAAAATTTTTTGAACTCAGTAAGTCACGGCTTGACTCGGTAGCTTATCGAGTCAACTCGTTTACATAATGGCAAACTATAATATATTGCGTATCACGTATTGGTTCGGTAGCTTATCAAGATTTTTAAATGAACTAAGCTTTTTTAACGAACTCGAGCATTCAAGTCAAGCTCGAGCTTAACTTCCTTAAAATTGAGTTGAGCTCGAGCTCAACAGTGATTAAATAAGCTTAGCTCAATTAAGTCAAAACTCAACTCATCTACACCCATAATCAAAGATCTAAGTTGAAGCATGGCATGCCAATGGGGATTGAGATCTACCATAAGAGCAATAATGCAAGGCATGCAATGCAAGAAGGCCTAAAGGCTAAGGGATGGCAAAAGAATCAATTTGACTCCTTTTTTGTCTCTTAAGGAACTTCCATTTGTCAATAGATTCTTTAGGATCCATGCAATAGTGGAGATGAAAGTAGTATAAAGTAGAATTAAGTAAGAAGCTTCTTTAGGATCTAGACAAATTCTTTAGAATCAGTTTACCTCCTTTTCTTTGCATCTTAAGAAGCTTCTTTATGTCAACAGATTCTTTAAGATCCATGCAAATGAAAGTAGTATAAGAAGAATGAAGCTTGGAAAAAGCACAATAAATATTTCATATTTCTTAGAAACCATGGTTTTCAAAATTTAAATAAAGATTAAAATTAAGAACATATGTGAGCCTTTAATTTAACCCCATATTCAAGATGCATTAAGCACCATCCACATACAACCCTTACATAGTTAAAAATTGAGGGTCTCTATTAATAAAAATTACTTAGAAGGTATTTTTCTCTTAATTTTTTTAAAAGGGATAGTTTAATAATTACATAGCCAAGGAATTAATAGGTGCTTGCCTATAAATACCATCTAGTCTTGTTATACTAGGATCAAGGTCTTTGGTGAGTTTAATTTTGAGGATATCCTAAGAGAATCTTAAGGTGGATTCCCTAATCAAGGTGAAGGAGGAGAAGCAATAATGGCAATCTTTCCCAACATCCGGTGGTCATCAAGTTTTGCCTAATGAAGCCAAGAGCAAGAGGGGAGATGGTTCTTGATGTTTTAAGCATTGAAAGAAACATTTCAAATAACTTATAGTAGTGTCCGGAGGGATTTTGGCAAGTAATGGGATAATCTGGGTGGAGCCAATAGCTAACTATATCCATGGAAAGACTAAACCTAGATACAATTTCTTCAAGAATGTTTTTCTTTATTTCTTAGTGTTGAAAAAGGACAGTATCAACTATAGCAAAAATCAAAGAGAACTTCAAATTCCTACTAAATTCAACACCAAAAATTGAATGCTAAAAAAATTAAGGAGGGTCAAACACTATCCCTACTCTTAAAAACAAGAGGTTGCCCTATATCGAGTTCATCTGTCTCTAGTATTGGTTAGATCATTTAATGCCATAATCTAAGAGAATAAGTACCTAATAAAATTCTAAACCGCAAGTTGGCTAGGAATGCTTTTCGCTAATTTCAACAAACCCGGAATATTTGACAACACTCTTTGTCATAGGAAGCTCCACAAGTCATTCTCCAGACAAGTCATTCTCCGGGAAAACAATAAACAATAATTATCCTAAATGCCAACGAAGAAATGTTGGACATTAGTTGTAGGAATAGGTGGTAGGTTTTCAAGATAAAAAAGGCAAAACAAGCTGAACTCCTACAACTTGTTTTCCAAAGAGGGGAAGAGGCAAACAGGAGGAATTAGACATTGTGAGGGGTGGAATTGCAACTTCTTTTAGCCATTTTTTCCTCCCTTTCTTTATATTTCTTAAAAAAAAATCTTAACATTTCTAGATTCTATCATCAGAAAATAGTTACATAGGGTTCTTGAATGTGTATTGTCTTGTAAAAGTTTACTAATATTTGATCCTATTGTATATCATTGAGTTATAGCCTTGAAAATAACTTGTTACAAAACACCTTTAAATAGGTGTCAAGCTATGCATCAATCCTAAAGCAAATCAGCTAAAGAAATGCGACCAATCTTGGAGTTACATCTAAAGAGTTAAAGCCCAACAAGTATTGAACAACAAATCGATAATATGGGAAGCTAGCAACCAAAGACTCTACAAATAAGCATCAAAATGCATGGGAACCAAGAAGAACAAGGCCAACTCCAAGGGGAACGACCTACTATTTAGTGGCTAGTAAGCAAGCCTAGAAGCCTTTAGTAGACTATGCTTAATCACCTTTTGATAGCCTTTCCAACAACAAACAACCATTGTAACGATGGTTCCGCAAAGCATGGTCGATAAATGCACATAAGCTTTACAACAATTAACAATTGATCGCACCTCCTATATATCTATGGAGAATAATTGTGCTAGTCACTTCACCTCCTTCCCCCAATAATACTAGCCATTTCTACCTTGTCAAACAATCAACCAAGATAATGTGACCACCTTTACCGCCATTTTGCTAATTTGTTACCAACAAAGAGGTGAAGCAATTGAAGCCATCAGTGATAAGTATCATTCATTTGTGGTCTAATAGTATCATCATATTTTTGAAGCACAAAATCATGTATCAATATCCATGAAATGTTGTGATAAGAAAATTTACACCTAGGAATCCACCATAGAAGCAATAAATGGAAACTAAACAAAATGTTTTGAAGCACAAAATCATGTATAATGTGACCACCTTTACCTGCCATTTTTGCTAATTTGTTACCAACAAAGAAGTGAAGCAATTGAAGGCATCAGAGTGATAAGTATCATTCACTTGTGGTCTAATAGCATCATCATGTTTTGAAGCACAAAATCATGTATCAATATCCATGAAATGTTGTGATAAGAAAATTTACACCTAGGAAGCCACCATAGAAGCAATGAATGGGAACTAAACAAAATGTTTTGAAGCACAAAATCATGTATAATGTGACCACCTTTACCTGCCATTTTTTGCTAATTTGTTACCAACAAAGAGGTGAAGCAATTGAAGGCATCAGAGTGATAAGTATCATTCACTTGTGGTCTAATAGCATCATCATGTTTTGAAGCACAAAATCATGTATCAATATCCATGAAATGTTGTGATAAGAAAATTTACACCTAGGAAGCCACCATAGAAGCAATAAATGGGAACTAAACAACCAGAGCCAAACTCTCTAAAGTATAAGTTATTAAGTGAAATAAAATAAGAAGCCAACATTTCCACACTAAATGCATAGTCCTCCACCTCTCCTTCTACTCTTTCTCCATCTTTCCCTCTCCTTGTCTCCATATCTCTTTCTCTCTATTCATCTTCATCTCCACTGCTCAAAATATTGCCACAAATATATTGTGCAACATTCACAAACATCAAAACATCACCAGATTTAGTATTGAATCGTAGTGCTCCCATTCTCCTTGTTTTTTATTTCCATTTTATTCTACCACAGATATTCCTAACTTGGGTCCTTGCACTAAAAACGAGTTATCTTTCTGGTTTAATTTGTTGGCTTAGGTTATTTAACTGATGCTTCAAACCATCTTCATATCAGCATGCCACCGTTTTCAATTTGACAATGTGAGAGGGAACTAGGTGTGAGGAAGCAACTGTGACCTCTTCTTGAGGCTGAGGAAGCAGCTCGTCTTCCTGACATTCCAGCACGTAGTAATTGAGTAAAGGAGGATTTTTCAGCAGTAAGTGCCCTCAGAAAATTTGTGTTTGGTTTTTGGACTTGAAGCCTTTTGCCAGTTCTTCGCACCTATTGAAGCACTTTTTATTCGAAAGAAAAATATGGGTGAGAACGTGTTTAATGATTATCTTTCTATGGAAGAACGCAATTTCACAAACAAAACGAAAGTGCTTCAAGATGTTTATATGCCCATGAGAAACAAAATTTTCCCATTGCCTGTTAGGAAAATTAATCTCCATTCCATTTATATATATCCTTGGATCAGTTCCACCAAGCAAGCGTAGCACTTATTTTTACGCATTGCAAAAAACAATAAATCACCTTTCCACCAACAAACTCAAAACACAACTTCATCAAATCGATGTAAGGAAAATAATAGGCAAAACCAGGAACAGATTTCCAGACGAGATGGCTTACCATTGAACCCGCGAACGACTGATGCAACAATCTCCTTCGTCCGGGCCTCGAAGATGTCAACTGTCTTGCAATCCTCCCCAAAACCCTGTCTGTGAAAAAAAGGAGACTGGTGGCGTCGCCATTCTATTGAATGAGTCAAAAGTCTGGAGAATGATGAAATATCTACCGAAATCGAACTTGGTCGACTGATTGTGTAAGTAGATGGAGTTGCCCGAAATCCTCCAAGGGCTTGCTTTGGATTCTTCCGGCGAGAGGGGCCGAGCCCGAACTGCGACGTATATCCTCTCCATTCCCGTCAGATTGTGCTGAGAACCCTCCAATGAGGAACAAATAAAGTGATTTTAAGATAGGGTTTCAAATCAGGAATGGAATTCTGGAATTTCCGCTCGACAACCGAGGAGATACTCATTTATGTTTTAATATATATTAAAAGTTTAAACTATGACCATCTAAAATATATTAAGGACCTATTTAGAATAGCCGCTTAATTATAGTAAAAAATAGTGATACAACTATTAAAAAAAAGATTATTGTAAAAGAAGTTATATTAGATATATAATTTTTTTTTATAAAATTTTAATTTTAATTTTCTAATCTCAATCAAAAATAATAAGATCATGTTAAAAAATATTATTTTTTTATTATAAATTCTTTAAAATATAGTCAAAATATAACTAAAATATAATTCTCAGACAGCATAATAATGTATTTTCACACCATATTCCCGTCAAATTGTTGGGTTGAGATTTTTTAATTTTGAATAATCTCTAAAGTACGCAGAATAATGAAAAATATCGAACAACTTTAACTAATTTTATATGAATGTTCTTTCTTCTATGATATTATTACCCATCTTGAATCTTGCATATATATTTTTTGATGAAAAAACATGCAATCATTAGAATATGCATCAAATTTTATGAATTTAAGATTTAATGCTTTTATTATTATTTTTTTTCATCTCATATATATTTTTAAGCAATTATGTGTCTTTGAGGAATACTTTAATCAATAACCCAAGAAATAAATCAAAAGATCTTATAATCGAGAAGTGTAAACACTTCGACTAAAATAAGTGTAAAATAAAAGATGAGTTTGAGAATATCTTATAACCAATCTATAACTTAAAAATTGAAAACCACTCTAAATCAGATGTGGTGCTGATTACTTTATCTCTCGTACATCCACTGATATTGCGATGTTTCTCCTCATATTGATGTTGCGCGTAAAATTTTTCCTAAAGAATTTTTGTTCTAACTTATAAACTCAAAGAAATGTTTATCTCCATTTGGGTTTAGCCATCAAACTCTCATCAATTTTAATTGAACAAAGATTTTAAGACAAGATAGTGTAATCCAAGTGAACAAAAATATCTTTGAGATTAGTAAAAATCTAAATTTCAATGAAATTTTCAATAATATTTTGTTTGATAAAAATAACCATTGCAACTCTATGTTGATTCTATCAAAAGAGTTGGACAAGGAATGTAACAAACTATTATGCACCAAGATTGTTGATTTATGATATAAATGAGTTGTATGTGTTTAAATCATCAATTTTATATTATATGTGGACTAATATTAAGCTATTCAAAGCATACACATAGTTTTATTTGAATTCTACATACCATAACTAAATTACATAATTTATATTTAAATAGATACATTATTTTTCATTACACGCACAATATTTTATCATAAAATTAGTCATAATTAATTTTAAACCCACACATAATTACTTTTATAAATTATGTACATACAATAATATTATTTCTTATTTGTAGACTTAATCATAATAGATTAACAATAGCTAGATCTAAATAAACAAATAAATAAATACCTAACATTAAGATTATTATTGAACAATGTTAGTAAATTATTACTTGAAATAAAATATTTTTTGACAAAAATTTGTTAATATATAGTACAAATAATATCAAGGGAAATCTACATATATTTTAAGGGGCTATTAAGATATCTGAAAAAGGAATACATTGTAAAGTGAATGTAATGTATTTAGATTATTTTAAGATTGTGTGATTGAAAACTCTACAAATACATGTGTTAGTTGTTTTCTGTTTAGTAAAATAAATATAATATAAAGTATTTTGGGGTTGTTGGGTTCTGGTAGTATGGGAGGAGATAAGAAAAACACTTTTATTCGTGTATTTTGAAATCACACAAATTTTTACGAATTCTAAATATATCAAAAATGTCCCTTTCAATGTATTATAAATACTTTACTTTAAAATTTTACTTTACACAATATCAAACACATAAAAAATTAAAATGTACTGAATTCGCATTAATTTACTTCACTTTTTTTCTCAAAATAAATAACCCCTAAATCAAATGATAATTGTCTATATTTGATCAAGTCAAGAATTTCCTTCTAACTAGTAATAATGATAATTGGCTTTTAACAGAAACAATCATATAATTTACATCTATGCATATAATATAATAAAATAAGCATAAAATATTAAAGGGAAACTAATATTAGGTTAGTTATTTGACATCCATGTTTGCAATTTTTATGATTATTAGTATATTTGACTTGAAAAATATTATGACTTCAACTTTGCAATATAAGTGTTATAATAATTATCACTAAAATTCACTATTTATTTATTGCAAAATATAATGAAGATTAAATATTTTAAAAACGAGTTTGCCATTTTTTTCATGATTATATTTCACACATGGCATTATGAAATTTAAGGATATATATATATATATATATATATATATATATATATATATATATATATATATATATATATATATATATATATATATATATAATATTTAAATATTAAATATAATATAAAAAGTTACTATTATTAAATTTTATTAAAATGAAACACACATTTTCATGGATAAAATATAAATATATATATAATTATAATTATAATTTTCTTAGGTATTATATAAATTTTTTTCAAAGATTTAAATAAAAATTGTTATGCTGCAAAAAAAAAAAAAAAAAAAAAAAAAAAAGCTCAAAGTTAATTAAAAACTCGGTTACCTGCGGCCGTCAAAACAAGCTGCAGCACCGGGAATTCAGAGCACATCCGTTGGCTGGAAGACCAGAGAATCCGGTAGAAAGATGAGTTTTTGCTGTAGATGCCTCGAGATCCTGATCGCCATCCTTCTCCCACCTCTCGGGGTTTGCCTCCGCCATGGCTGTTGCAGTGTAAGGAATTTCTCGACCATTCCTCTTGTCAACTCATCATCCCCTTTCATCCGGCTGACTACCTTATCAATCTCATTCTTCGCCACCTGGATTTTTTTTTAATCTTCGCGCAACAGCTGGAGTTTTGCATCTGCCTCTTCCTCACCATCTTGGGTTACCTCCCTGGCATCATCTACGCTGTCTACGTGATCATCAGTATTGATCCGGATCGCTACCGCCGTGATTACTGGCAGCCCATCGACGCGTAGGTCCCGTACCGTTCTCAAATGATCTTTTGGGGAGTCGGATTTGACTCGGGGAAGTTGCCTCCGTTTTCTTGATTAAATTTGCATTTCTTTCTTGTTACCTTGTTTGGAACTGCTAGGGCTTTGTTCTTTTATGTGATAGTTGATTATCCGGCATTTCAATTGAAGAGAAGATAGATTGGAAATTGAAATTTTAGGAACTGTGATGTGATGTATTCTAAGAATTCAGAAATCTCTTTGGGCATTTGTTTGTCACACATGATAAAAGGGTTCATGCGCTTCAGTTCTTCTACCTTGATTTTATTTAACATCGATTTACACGCTAAAGGAACCCATTGCTCTGCACCAATGTTTTTAGCCATCTCTCATCCATAAACCTTTCTTCAATGTTGAAGTACTTAGCTTCCAACTCACCTCTGAAATTTTCCTACTTCTTGGCTATTAATATTAGCGCAAACACTTCTGTCTCTTGTAGTTGGTCAAGTCTTTTATGATTATAAGATAAGAATTCAAATCTTTAAACAATAAAACTAATAGATATGAATAAAAATCGATCTTTGATTTTACCTTTGATCTTATCTATCATCTATGATTTATAATGGTTGAATGCATCATTATCCCAAGTGATGATGCTTTAAAGGAGCAAATCTTCCAGAAAACTTCGAAGTACAATAGGGATACACGCGTGGACCTCCATGTTCTTCCAGCTCTATTGCAATCCTATCTCCTGCTGTCACATTTCAAATATCTTTCATCCAAATAGCTGATTTTAAACGCAAAACTGAAAGAAAAAAAGTTGCAATAACACAAGGCAAACCTTAAAAAAAGCATTTTTTTTTTCTATGTATGTCAACAAACAACACATTGCTTATGCGTTACATCTTGACAATCACCGCACCCAGAACAAAAAGAAGACAATAGAACAAAACCCTAGAAGAAGTTGGCATTTTCACTAAAAGAATAATATAATGAAAGGGGCACTTTTCTTATCTTGAACGTTGGGTAAAAGATACTATAGTTTATTTTTGTATTTTTCTGTTGAGACAATTTTGAAATTGTCATTGAGCTATGCTTGGAAAAACCTAATATCAGCTTTAATAGAGATTGTTGTTTTAGTTGCGTATATCTCCATTGATCCTTCTTTTCATCGTGATTAGGATGGGACATAAACTCCTGTAGTTTGGATAGTAAGGTGAATAATGACTTTAGAAGTATTGAGTTATGATAGTGGTATGCATGTGAAGATGTACTATTGTGAAAGATTGTTGATCCTTCCAAGTTACTAAATGTGCAACCTTGAGCCAATACTTAGGCTTGGATGGCAATAACCTATCAAAGTTTGTTTTTTAGGAGCTATAAGCGGTCATATATTTTGGATGATTACTTAACATCGATAACTAATGAGAATTCGTCGTCTAGCAAATGGAAGAGAGATATTCTAAGAAATGGCGAAAGAAGAAGAGGCAAAATTGTGCGAGAAATCTCGAATATCTTCACATTTGTACAAAAATAGAAGCATTTGTAAATTATGATGAGGCCGAGGAGCTTGAGAAAGGTTAATGGTTGCATGTTATCATTTGGATGGCGGATTACCTTGGTAAAATATGGCAATTTTTTAAATTAAGTATGATTAGAAGCTTAATTTAAGTATTAATAAAAAAATTTAAGAATAGGTAGTCGCCAGGTTAATTGGGCGGCTCAATAATCGAACCCGGTCGCTTTACTTGAGGCGGCGCAGTGATCGAAGTCGGCTCAATTAAGCGTGGCGACCCGCGCACGAGCAGCCACGGCTTCAGTAATCTGAAGCCGTCCGATAATTAGGCGTGACTTCAGTTAATTTTAAGATGAAAAATGTGAGAGGCGGCATTTTTTAAGGTGTGATTTTTCCTAAATAAGTAACAGCGTCACGGTTTAGGGCTTGAAATGGTTCGTGACCGCATCAAGTTGATAATAGTTTAATGGATGACAATCATATAAAGTTAACCAATTCATTTTAAATGGACAAATAATAAGAAGTTCATTACGACATAACCAAATTTAACGTGTACATGACTCTCAAGTTTGTAATGAACAGATAAATAAAATGTAGCATGCAACACAAAAGTATACCGTCTCTAAACCCTAAACCGGACAACCGTCCTCCTGGGAATCGCACCACCCCAGTGTGACCGGTCGTGCACGATGGACGATCACGCATGATGGTTCTAACATGGTTATGTCGCCGACGCCTACCGACGAATGCTCCTCGCCATCGCACTGCCATAAAAGAATCGCAAATATAATATGTAATATCAAAACAAGAAGTGCATTACAACCAGAAAGATAAGCATTATCCTATTGGAAAATGTACGCCGACCGTTAATATTATGAGGGCACGACAACCAGAAGACTACCGTTTTGCATACGCTACAAGTTCGCATCGCTACCTACATTTTCATCCATTGTGTTTTGAATCTATTCAGACGAGGTCGGCCGACCTTCTCGAAGTTAGTGATCAAACGCGACTAATCCATGCTCTACACGAGATGACCAATCAACGATCCGTAGAGTATGAAATTCATTTATGTATGCGCCTATACAACAGAAAGTGTAGATCGTGACACACACCGAGATGGTTCAACCGCCTAAATCCCAATGCAAAGAATCACATGTGGCATGGACAATGATATATAATCGCTCGCCATTACAATTACAATGGCCATTATCAAGAAATCAACTCAATGATCGGCCGGACTTGTCAAAACCTCGCATCTCACGTGTTGATATTTACGTTCGTGGAAATGCCTTGCCTCCCTTTCAAGACGTAATGCAGGATCCTTTGAGTATAAATGTAAAGTCGACTTCCTCTCACAGTAGTAGGTAACCGCTTCATGAACAAGGCTACTAAGTTGTATTAAAGCCGATTCAATCCAGAACCACGCCTGCTTTCGTAACACCATTAAAATACTCTGATGCATTCGTCGTCATTGTCTCATAACACATACCTCCATCGTGCACAAGGGACCATTTTACTGTGGTCACGCCTACAAGTCAATTGTAGACGCTTTCTTTCGACATTTTAATATCTAACATTAAACGATTGAACTTTAATATCATCAATACCGCCATATACATCTTTTGGCATAGAAACTCAACATCACCAATCCCCAACCCGCTGACCTTTTAAAATTTTCACGCAAATGGCGAAACAATGCCTATGAAGCTACCCACTAAAAAATCTCTTTGCATCCACGTAATGCACCAAAGATGTTTATCGATATTATGCACAAATCACGCCTTGACACACTACGCAACACATCATGCAAGCACGAATAACCACAACCACAAATCAACATTCTCGATTCCACATAAAGAAAAGAGGAAACAACCCATTATCGCCGACCCTACGATGGCATTAATGTACCACGATACGCAACAAAAGTACCGTTTAAGCTCAACACCGGTTCGCAAAGAAACTCCATCCCATTATTGAAGGTCCAAAAGCCCAAAAAAGTTCTGGAAATGTTGCATAGGTAGATTGAATTGTAGACGCACTGTAAAGTACTACAAACCGATTCCATATAAAGACCGAGAGTCCTATGACTCTTCCCACCGAATATTTTTATTGCTTTTACGCCTTGCATCCCATGCTTTCATATACTAAACTTTAATTGAATTGACTCCATTCTACCTATAATCTCTCTATAGAGCGTGTAATCAGTAATATGAAAAATCACCCAATGATAATCACTTACCGACATTGACATCTATGATTTTCCAACTTGATATTCTCCAAGCACCCCTAATCGCTCTGCGCATAATGCAAACGCCACTTAAGGTGCCTTCTAGACTATCGTGTTGCACATACAACCGTAGTTCTTCCTGTTAGATAACGCTTGAATTGAACATTATTTACTATGCACCACCCAACAATAAGAAATTGCAAACTCGTTTTACTTAAAACACATACCTTCAACAAGGTCATTTGGAATCTCAATTTCATCTAGCAGGTGCTTCGATGGCCACAAACTAAACATCGTTGTCCCACTCCTCATAGTTTCACATCCGACATACTGCTTGTGAATAACATATGACTCTCACCGCCAATATTGCAAAATGAGTGATTTTTCATTGCATATCTATATTCTCGCACGTAGCTTTAACCCGATCAATAAATATCAACACTAATATCCCGCCGACTACTTGAACCACTACTCATACCGATACTCATCTTCGACTGAGACACACGGTTCATCCAACGATAAAACAAAGATCGCCATCGCCACATAACTTATAAGTTGAGCAACAAATTTTCATATTAATTATTACAAGTATAATCGATAAATTTTGACGATATACTACCCGGAATCAACTCATCAAAGTCGCTTGTATCCCCTGAGAGATGCTTGTGATGAAATCCGTATGTGTTAGCGTATATCTACCGACCTTATCACCGGACGTGATGCAATATTAACATCTTTCACTTCGACATACAACACGCCAAGCCGAGCATCATGACGCTATAAATTGTTACTCACCGGATAACTTGTTAGAGTGACTGTGGCGCCTGATCAATGTGCTCATAATTATTTACCCCAGTAGCGTGTCGACGTGAACCTTAACTGACGATTTCACCTCCCACATAACTTGGATCAATTGCTCATCGATACTCGCCGCTTCCATAAAAGAATCAAACAAATTCTCTTATTCTTGCAAAACAAGTTATATGAATAATGAGAAATTTATATTAATCGACACCCTAATTACTACTTTTCTTAACACCTAAACCGCAAACCAACACAAACCTAAAAATCAAATCCCAAATAAATGTCTAACCATACAACTCTAACCCCTTTCACACGCACACGTACTCTATTAATTTATAAATTGATAAAGGAAGTGATTTACTGTGTGTTTACGAAGAACTACGGGGAAGTGCGCTAAAAAATGTAGAATCCGCCAAAGGGAATTTTTCTCAAACGAAATGGAGCTGCTGGAATCGTCGCCGAAAGCTAATGTTGACTTCCAACGACTAGTAAATGGGAGAGGGAAGTCGTCAAACGGCGTAAAAGCGGCTGTCGGGAAAAAAGAAGAAGTTTCTATCGAATACCTGGACAAGACGCGACGCGTGCACCTGCCGGGCACGTCGGAAGTTTCGAGAGGGGAGAGGACCGCGTTATCTGAGTTTCCTGAGTTCTACCGAGGAAGCTTTTCGAATCGACCGAAACATGGAGATAGATGAGATCGGCCCTAATATAGGCCGCCGAATTAGGGCGACCGCTCAGACTCTCACTATGGGCGACCGACTTCGTAATCTGCAGGCGACACTCACTTTATCGAAGACGCCACGCCACGCCGGAACTGGCCATTGCCTACTATTTGCGACTATACCTATTTTAATTTTTTTATTAATACTTAATTATCTAATTAAGATTCTCGATAATTTAGTTTAAAAAAATTATGATAAAAATATTAACTCTGTTGAAAGTTTGACTTTAAAAGTCGCTCGTGTGCTACTTATGAAACATATTTGATTCATTTTCATCCACTCATAGCCGTTTTCAATAAACTTTTGATGTAGATAAGTTACACTAAAGATTCTTGAGAGAGTCTATCTTTTTTGTCAAATTAGCTAACTTCAAATTGCTATAGCAATTTCATCCGCAGATCCGAGAAAGTCGAAGCTATATGGCTAGTATTATCATGATTAATAAAGGCACTGAAGGACAATCAGTCGCTATTGCATCTAAGATTTAAAGTTTTCCCAAAGCATTTTTTTAGATAAATATCAAATTAGTCATACTTTTGTGACATGTTACTACATTCAACATGTTATGGTTCATCTGCAATGATCTAATATGCATAGGAGTGTGCAATATATTTATTTGGATAGATCAGCTCATAAATTGACAAATCAAGTGAAACTAAAAAATAGAATTTTGAAATTTAAATTGACAAAATAGTTAACTAAAATTGATCCAAATTGCGCTAAAATTCAATTTAATCTAGTATAGGGTTTTGAGAGAAGTTAAAATTTAATATGAAGCCTAAAATTACTAAAAATCCAAACTTTAAATTGAAAAAGGTTTGATTTTTTTTTTTATAATCCTCATCATTTTTTTTATGTGTCTAATGGATCACAAGAAAATAATTTTTTTTTTAAAAAAAATTATTCTATTAAAATATTATAAATATTTTTCTTTTTAAAAAAATTTAAAAATAACCTTCTTATAATCACCACACTCAAACAATTTTAATTCTCAAAATAAATTTTTCATCATAATTTTTTTAAAAAAATAACTAAAAAGTTGATAATTAAATAAAATTATTTTAAAAAAAAATAAGTAATCAGAAAGCTGTCTCAAATGTACTTTAAATTTAAATTTTGAGCAATTTTTTTGACTGATTTAATTTTGAGAAAATGATTGTTTAGCTACCATCAGAAAATTATTAGTTGCATTTTAAAACAAAACAAAAAATATTTATAATAATTACAATAATTTTAAAAAAGTTAATTTCTCTACATCAATGCATTACAATCATCTTTACAAAAATCTATAACGGCCTCAAACAGAGATCATAAGTTTACTTGCCTAAAACAACTTTGTTTAATTCAAACGAAAATTGGATCTGAAACTGATCAGCCTGATCCTACTCTACAAATCTAAACAAGGGAAAACTCTTCCTGATCTCTGGAATTGCGTCGGCGTTGGCCGAAGGACTTGAAACTCTTGGCGAGGGCGAGGACAGCGGCAGCAAGGGCGACGCCGAGGGCATCGGCGGAGGCGTCACGGACTGAGCCGCCTGCAGATTTCCAGAGGCCGAGCTCGTCGCCGGCTTCCTTGGCTGCACCGGCAGCGAGGGCAGTCACGGAACCCAGCGCAACGCTCCGCCGGCGGATGAAGGATCGGTGGCTCCGGCGGGCGAGGGTGGCGACCAAGACGCTGATGAAGAAGCATGCAAGGACGTGCTCGAGTTTGTCGACGGCGAGCCATGGGTCCTTTTCCTCCATCTCCTCCGCTTTGGGTTTTTAGATAGGAGAGTCGCGTTTGTTTACTCCTTACATGGATCGGGTTCCGGGTCCTAACGCTTGACGTTTTTGACCAACAGTCCTGTTTGATTCGATAACGTTACCGTTTTGGCTGCCAGAAAGGTAAAGTTAAATTTTTTGAAAAAAAAAATTTATAAGCTCCATTAAAGTTTTTTAAACAGTAAATTATTCTGAAACATCTTCATAATTATTTTTTCAAATAATTATAGCTATCATAAACATATCCTAAAAAAAAATTATATCATCTTTCATACAATTAGTTGACATATAAATTAAATTATTTATAATTTAATTGAAGATACCATATTAATTTAGAAAATGTATTGATGGCATTAGTAATAAGTGATATAATTTTTTTGACAAGTAAACTAGTAGAATAAATATAAAAATAATGAGAAATTAATTGTTATAAGAAATAGAATATAATTTGTAAATATTTTCTAGCATTTTTATACTTAGTCTATTAAATTTATTACATATTATAAATATATTTTATATTAATATATTTTAAATGAGTTGGCATAGATTAGCTTAAATTTTACTTACAAGCTCATCGAGCTCATTAAAAGTTATTTATGAAGCTAAATCTTAAGCTCTATCACAAGGACTCATTAAGATTGATCATATTATTTTAAAGGAAGATTTACATATAAATCACACAACTCTTATGCATTTACATTTCTAACAGATACAATTAGATATTTACTTATTTAACACTTTTTTATGTTTAAAAAATTATATTTTTGATTTTATTTAAAAAAAATGAATGATCATAATATTTTTGATGTGATATTAAAGATCGGAGTGTTATATATGTAAAAAATTAAAGTTTAAATATTAATTATGTAAATACATAAGAATTGTGCGATATGTATATAAATCCCCCTATTTTAATGATTAAGTTAAATAAAATGCTGAATAGATAAAGTTATTCAATAAATAATTCATATTTGATTTATGCTTTCAATGATAATTTTATAGACACAATATCCACTTTATTAATGATATTTAATAGCAATTCCACTCATTAAGATCAATCCGAAGTTCAATAAATAAAGAACAAAATAAATAAATAAAAGGCTTCAACAAACTGACCCCAATTTCTTAAGGAAGCACTCATCAACCCAATAGAGATTAATTAAATTAATTAAACCCACCTGTCCTCACGCACTATTGTTTAAATTTGATGCATTTATTACTGTGGCAGATGGAAGAAGCTCATGAAACAGCTTAACAAAACCATCTATCTTCTCCGCCGCCAGTGAACACCCAATCTTGACGCCCCGTCGGGGCTTGGCAGAACCACGAACTGTCCTGGGTAGGAGAACGCTGCCGGTCCCATGAACTCCGGCGAACCCCACCCAAAATAAGCCTCGTACAACGGCAGCTTGCTCCAACTTGTCACCGATACATCCGTCGAAGCGAAGTTCCCCGCAGTTCTTGACAGCCGCCGCTTATCCTCCTGCAACTCGAGGAAATCTATCGCCGATTGAATATACTCGTCCCCCAGCTTCTCAATCGCCTCCCTTATTTTGGCCATCGGCAACGTCGCCGCCACCTCGGTCGAAGGCGCAACCGCCGCCGTAGCCACAATCGCATTGCCGACGTACTCGTTCGGGAGGAGATGACCGAGGCGGCGACGGATGTCGGCCGTCGTCAGAAGTCTTATTTCCTCGTCGGGCCTGACGGAGCCACGGGCCAGGCACGTGCATCGCCAGATGTAAGCAGCGAGAGACTCGAACGAACTGTATTTTCCGCCACCTGACGCCTTGATGGCGGCCAGCTGGGCGGGCGCGAGATTAAGATAAACGAATGAGGCGGTAATTTATTTCTCCGGCCGTTTTCGCAAGTCGAATTCCGGGTGGCGGAATCTGACCAACGGCGGAGACCGCGCACGCAGGGAGGTGTGATCGAAGCACGGGGTTGGGATGTGTCCTGTCGGGTCACGCGTAGCGGCGGCCCAATTGCATTTAAAGCGCAGCGCTGCGATGCCATCGCTCGCGTGGTGGTGGAGGCCGGTGCCGAGGCAGATGCCGCCGCATCTGAACGTGGTGAGTTGAACCAACAGTATGGGCACGTTATCGTCTCCCTTCTCTGAACTGTTGAACCCGTCAGTCGGTACGAGGAGACGGCAGTTATCGACGGATGGCGTGTAGACTCCAAACTCATCGAGCGTGAGATCAGACACAGCCTCGAAGAACAAGGCGCCGTCACCGGTGCATCTAATTTCGCGGCGTCCGTCGGCTGACTTGCCGAAGCGGCCGGCGAAGGGATAGTACGGGACAAGCATGCGGGCGAGTGAGGCTTTGATGGAAGCTGCCGGTGGTGAAGGGAGGGGAGAGCTATTGTTTCGGTAGAAGTAGACGACACGAACGTGGATCGGGGAGGCGAAGAGATCGAGGTTGGAGAGCCAGATGGGGCTCGACGGCGTTGGAAGAGCAGGCGGTACCGAACAAGAGTTCACCACCACTACTTTGTTCGCCATCTTTTTCGATTTAGAGAGAATTCTGGGCAATTTTTTTAAATTGAGTACGATTAAAATCGGAATTAGCTAATTAAATATCGATAAAAAAAATTTAAATAGATATACCATTAGTACGGGCGTTTATGCCGCTCCGACGCTGTGGTATGGCCGCCACTAATTAGAAGCTGCCGCCCAATTAAAGCGAGCTTCAGATATGGAGCCGCTTCACTAGTTGGACCTGGCGACTTTATCGTCCTATCATCTTCCGGGCTTGCTTGCGATTTCCGAACGCCGCTTCCCGCTGTAGGAACGCCGATCCAACCCACCGAGCACCCTCCGCCTCTCGAACTTCTCGCGCCAGTAGTCTGACCGCCATTGCGCTTTTTTTGTCCCGCTACAGACTTCTTCCGGTATTTTTTTTACCGCTATCATCGATATGCCACTTTCGAGAGAACATGTTAAAGATCTCAACACATAGCATAAGCTTGTAGAGATATAGCGTGGATGACATCTTAGCACAACTATCACTTCTTCTAGGTATTTTTTTGTCATCAGTTAGTATTTAAAAAAATATCATAAATCTTTGTCATATATGCTTGGGACTGATATTGATAGTTTTAATTTTTTTTTTTAGTAATATTTATAACAAAAGATAAACTAAATGTGAATAAAAAACTTACAATTGATGACGTTTGCTCTTTGTATTCTAAAAGCGTTGAGTGTTACTTCATTTGTTGATATTAAATTAAATGATCAAAAGATCATTTATTCATTAATCTCTAATTCTATTTTATAGTCAATTTTTCATAATATTCATAGTAGGAAAAAAACCTTTTAACTCAATTTTAGTAACAATAAAGTTAATGCTAGTTTTAATGATTTGAAAATATGAGAATATAAATTGTCTTTCTTTTTCAACCTTTTTTCCATTTTTTCATGAAGTATTCAAATATATTCTAAGAATAAAAATTGTTCATCAAGATATATATTCATGCTTGGGACTGATATTGATAGTTTTAATTGTTTTTTTAGTAATATTTATAACAAAAGATAAACTAAATGTGAATAAAAAACTTATAATTGAAGATCATTAACTTATAGTTATTTTCTGTAAATTCTTATGTGACTTTTGGAGAGCCTTTCATCTTTCGATTTAACTAAACTTCTATGTATGCATTCAGGTTGTCTTGGAGAGTTATTTTCTTTCTCTGAATTCAAGCAATTCATCATGAATTACAATTTTGTTGTGAATCTTGCTATTTGAGTGAATTTAGAAAAAAATTATTGTAGGATAAAATTGTAAATATAGCCAAGCTTAGTTTGATTAGTTTTAAGTAGTTTGGATTTGAAATTCACTCAAGATTATATATTGAGTTGGGAGCTTGAATTTATTTTTATTCTGACATGCCTTTAATATATAAATCATAAAGAAGTTTTTTATTTCAAAATAAATATGTAGTAATCCATTTTTTAACTAAGTAGTAAATTTTTATTTATAATTTATTTGTAATTTATAAGATTGTTTAGGCTTTATGTAGCCAAGTTATTCTTGAGAAAAGCATTTGTTTATGTGGATTTCCCACTCATTATATGTGATAAGAATGTAAGTTTGTCTTAAGATTTATTTCCCACTTTTATTTTGGGGTTGATCCGTTATTTCTCATAATTTGCAGTATGTAGCGTTGATTGTAAACCATAATCTTCTACTTTTCTGACAGTAAGATGGAGGGAGCACCACCGCCTAGACGCGTACGAATGAGTTCAGGGAGGCCGCCCACCATTGGAGGCACCTTCGAGGTTCATCCTGTATTCCTCCTACGTATGCAGATCGAGCCGCTTATCGATCTTATAAGTGAATTTTTTTTTTGCGAGAATGTGTTACGCTTACCTTTTATTTGGACAGTACTTAGTTTTTTTTGAGCACGCGTGCCAGGCCAGCGTCACACTTACTTTCTTTGAAGTGGCCCATTACATGCGAGATTCATCGATGCTAGACCAGTGGGCTGCTTGTGTGGTCAGTCAGCTTCATTTGGATCATCGATTGCCGCTTTGGTTGAGATGGTCTCCATGACGATACGCCACCTTGTAGGTGAGATGATGTGGCCTCAGGGGCGTGGCGATGATTACGGGACTACCATTGATGGGCCCATCATAGGTCAGATTGTGATTGTGAGGAGAAGAGATGGGTCAATTGATTGGCGATTCGTGATGATTTGTTAGGGCGACACCCATTACAGTGATGTATCATGATCCGATCACTCGCATATCAGTCGACATTTAGGATGGGCGGGCACATCGCATGAGCATACATGCCAGGAGGTAAAGGTGGACTTTCTATGGGGAGTCATATGACGAGGCGAGCAGAGGAGTTCTCGACCGCGTCGCTTTATATTTTATTCGATTGGGCTTCTTCTGCACGATACTTGGTTGAGGTCCACTCGGTATTTACCACTCACGGAGGATGGATTCTTTTAGCATGATGTTTATAGGTGGAGTTTTGGCTCATCTATATAGAGAGTTGCACGAGTCGTAGAGCCGGGAGACATATGGTGGTTGCTACCTCCCATTTGGGCTTGGGAGCATATTCATGTGGGTAGGACTTTACATGTAATCTTTATCTTCTGCGAGCTTCTGGTCTCGGCGTTGGTTTGAGTGCGTGTTATTAACTACACTTTCAATCTATCGACTTATATATATGTTAAAAAATGTTTTTTACGTGTGCGGTGGAATGAAATGCGTTAACGGATAGCGAATGTTGCGATGTCTGAGAAATGAGCTAGATAACTGCGGCAAAACAGTTGGATCTGCAGTCTAAATAACTGTAATGCCGATTATGTTTTAACATCAGCTTATCATACGTGCAGGTGATCTGGGAGCCGTACAGTGAGGAGATCACAGCACATCTATCAGTTGTATGCTCTGTAGGCTCTGACATATGGTTAGCACGAGTCCCTCTTATCAGCTGGAAGAGGGTTGAGTGGTATTACAGAATAAGTCTTTGCGCCGATTCGACTTATTCAGGATGTAGCCCCCATTGACCCTAGTTTCAAAAGGGTCGATGGTGGTAAGCAGTCTGCGGGTTGAGTACCAGATCACACATTGCTTCTTGGGAGGCGGAGGATTGCCTCGTCGAGGGGCTAGATGAGGTAGACGGGAACTGCTATCGGTCGATTACATCTGGAGTTAGATCATGGGCTTCTTTGTACTTATGGTCCAGATCCAGACGATCCTTAAAGAGCTTAGAGCATGCGGCAACTCCATCCAGTATTGAAGGTCAAAGCCCAAAAGTCTCGAAAGCGTTGCGTCTTGGTAGATTGGTTAGGCGTACCGGGTAAAGTAGTAAGCGATTGCATATAAAGGCGAGTCACAGGACTCTTCCACTAGAATATTGCTTTTTTTTTATTGCCTTTGCATCCCATGCTTTCATATATGAAACTTTAACATTAAATTTTGACTCCATCCTACTATAATCTCTCAGGTTTCAAATCAATCGGTGCACGATCCCGGGTTTGATGTAGTATGTATGAAATTTGAGCCTTGTCGATGGCCGGGATGAACTTCTTGCATTGACATCATGATTTTCACCAACTTTTGATATTCTCCAAGCACCCCTAATGTCTGCGATGCTTCTGTAAATGCCAATTCTGAGGGGCCTTGTAGGACTATATACATCTATTGTTCTTACGGTTAGAATTAGCTGAATTGTACATTATTCTTATGGACCACCCGATATAGCAAATTGCAAACTCCGTTTACTTGCAAAAACATACCTTGGAATGTCATTTGGAATTTCAATTTCATCATTTAGAGGCGGTTTAATCGGATGGGTCAAAGTAAACATCGTTGTCCCCGCCTCGTAGTTTTACACATGGACATACTGGTTTGTGGACAACATTTGACTCTCCACAACATTTGCGAAATGAGTGATTTCTCTCGGATGGTATATTCTCAATCAGTGGCTTCTAACCCTGCGGTCATCATCACATCTATACTGACTCCTTTCGGCTGAGCCACTTACTCATGATGCGATACTCATCTCCAAGCTGCGGCACTCTCGGCACATCGGTTCATCCGAGCGGTGCAAATCATCATCGCCACATAACTTATAAGTTCGGCAACTAATTATCATATTAATTTAATCGGATAAATTATGACGATAAACTACGGGAATAAACTCATCGTGCGTTGTATCCCCGGGATGTTCTTGTCGCGATGAAATCCTGTGTATGTGTTAGCGGTATATATTGACCTTACTAGGATCGGTGATGTGGATGCAATATTAACATCTTCCACGACATACGACTCGGCGGGAAGCTTGTCCGTGTAAGTGTAACCATAAGCGTCATTGTCGAGATATGACGCTATAAATCCATACCCGGATAACGACTGTTAGAGTGGCCGGTGTGGCCTCGGATCGATGTGCAAGCTTCTCATTCGTTGCTTCAATGCGGTAAGGTCTTTGTGAACCTTGGGCGATTTGACCTCCCACATAACTTGGTGCTCATCGATACTCGGTTCCTCCATAGAAAAGTATCGTGAAACAAATTCTCTATTCATCTTTACTAAAAAATGTAGAATCCATAAAGGAATTTTTTCAAGCGAAATGGAACTACAGAATGCGTCGTAGAAAGCTAAAGTTGACTTCACAGGTAAATGAGAGAGGAAGTAATTAAGCGTCGTCAGCGAATGTAAAAATGTTTCTATCGAATACAGGCATGCTGCGTCGGATCTGGCCGTGGCGGCGGAAGTTCAAGAGGGGGGAGGACCGTGGTGGGACCGTTGGCGTTCTCGGCGGAGGCGGCGTTGGAAGAATCGAGCAAGCCGGCGGTCGCGTCGGGGCCGATCGGCTAAAGATATGTCGAAGCCGTCCGTAGTGAAGCGGCGGCTCATATCTGAAGCGATGCTTAATTGGGCGGCCGCGATACTGGCCGTCGCTTAGTAGCGGCCCTCTTCCGTGTGCCGCGGCCGCCCGCGTCGAAGCGTGGTGTCGCATATTAGGCGTATCTATTCTTAAATTTTTTTTATCGATTAATTTAATTGATTTTAATCGTACTCAATTTAAAAAAATTGCCTTAGCACCTATATTCCTCTTTTTGGAGACCGGGTAGTTTCCTTCTGCCCGACAACGCAGGAAGAGAAACTAGATCTGCTGCTATTATAAGAGAGAGAGAGAGAGAGAGAGAGAGATCAGACAATTGGTCGACTGCATAATTAAAGTTTGACAGAGAAGGGTTTCTACAGAAATCTTTTCCAAATCTAAAGCGAAAGTTGCGAGTGATTGAGAATTTTCAATCAAAGCATTTTGAATTAAAATTTATTTAAATATTTCAAAAAAGTTGTGAAATATGATAAAAGATTTTATTCTATTAATTAAAAACTTTGATTTTCAATGAAGAGTTCATTAATTTAAATTCTTACAAATATATTATGTATTTAAATTCATGATTAAATTTACTTAAATATAAAAAAATTTGGAATACAAATATATTACAAAATATATTAATTATTTAGTTAAAATATAATTTTAATTGAGAGTATAATAAAATAATTTTATGTTTTATTAATATTATATATATATATATATATATATATATATATATATATATATATATATATATATTTATGAACTTTATACGTAATAATTTTTCAATAAATGAAAAATATGAATTCTATTTTTTTTAATCATAATGAAAAAATACAACCAATGCTCTCATATTTATGTGGCCAACAATTAATCTAATTAATAAGAATTTTTAAAATTATTATGAAGATGTTGAATTTAAATTATTTATTTCATAACAAAATCTCATCTTAAAATATGTGTGTTATAAAATTGGAGATGAAGAGCCAACTGCCCCCCACCTCACCGACTCCTGTAAGGCTGTAATTTTTACACCCCTAATTGGATTATTCTTTTGACCAATTCACAATTGAACCGATCATCGAATACAATTTGATTTTAATAACATTAAATATATTGATGTGACTAATATAGATAATATTATGTTATTATTAAACTATTGTATTATTATTACATTATTATAATTATTATTAGTATCTTTTCACATCATGAAATAATAAATTAGTTATCTTTTCACATCATGAAATAATAGATTTATGAGCCATGCCCCACTATACAATAAGAAATAGATCGGCCAATGATGAGTTATGTATAGAATGTCTCCTAAGGAAGATGCATTGAATATATAATAAAGCATGCAAAAGTATATACTAAGACCACCAATTCTGTTATCACATACCAGAGCAGATACACGTACAGCATCAAAACAATTATTTGAATCACCCACCGTCTCTTATGATGGATGGAATAACCTAACGAAGTTAATCCTTACATGGCGACTCATAGAATTGGAAATCTTTTAATACACGATGGTGATGAATGTACAGTACATTAACGACATAAAAGAGATGATGGGTGGATACCCATTGCAAAAAAAAACAATTATTTGAATCGCCTTCTTCGTTTCTCTCTCTGCTTTCAACAATCTGCAATTATATAAAATTCAGATAGATGATGCAGGAAAAAAAAACACCAAAATAACCAAGAAACCCCGTGAATTAACATACCATGCGAAAAATTGTATGGGACCTGCTGCTGTAAAGGTTCATATTCGTCTCCCCAATGTGGCGATGAGCTGCATGGTTTAACCAAGAGTTTTTAAGCCTTAAGTTTCCAGGATGCTACAATATAACTAAAAGTCAAATGGGCGTTCTAAGCCATACATTCACCAAATTCCACCAGTTCAAGGACTTGTTCAGGGGAGGTAACGATCTCCTCTTTCAAACCAGCAACATATATGCCTCTCTTCACAGATGAATAAGTGTAGATTTAATAAGAGACAAAAAACAGTAATTTTCCTACGATGTAATAAGCATATCAAAAGCATAAAATATACCTCGAGGGATTCATGAATTTGTAACTTCCGATGTTCAGGGGCCAATAAATCATTGATCTCCTCATTGTATATCTCCATGTAAGACATTCGAACAAGGAAGTCCCTATCAATTTCCTAAATGACAAAAAATAAAAAAACTAAAGATCATAATATATATTTCTATTACATTAATTGTATAAAATCATCATTGGAGGATTTGAGGTCACAACCCTCTTTTTTCATTCATTTTTAATATTCCTAGAGTTATTCACTATCCTGCACAAATTTTTTTCCAAAAAATAGCATTTATTTATTATATGTCTATCAATAGATTTTCAGAACTAGAATGGCGAAAGCCGTGAAGATGATTACTTTACTAGTAAGTCAATTTAGTCGAATTTCCTAAAGGCCGATCAAAAGAGTCAAATCAAGTTACAAAAGAGTTGAGTCAAGCCAAATTACAAATATTCTACATCAATAATTATTTTGGCCAAATTTCTAATTATATATTTAATTGTTTCATTTAAATTAAATGTAATTAGGATAAAGATTATATCATCCTTAGTTTATGTGATAAGGATAAGAATCTCATCATTATCTTACTTATAAAGAGGGGAACTTCTATAGAGTTTGAGACTAATTGATGAATAGAATAATGATGACATCAAATATGTGTATTCCTCTTTTGGCCCAAGTTACAGAAATAGGTTGTTCCAAGTTGTATATCAAAGCAATTTCCAATGGTGATAATTTTCTCTTTTTTCTTCTCAAAGCCTTCATAACCCTCATTGAGATCATCTTCCTCCACCAATTGGCATTAGAGCTTCATTCATTCATTCATCATCATCCATCGATTAATATCAAATATTCTATAAATTATCGATCTTTCTTTGAATTTCTCAAAGAATAGATACATTATTTTGTTAGTTGAAATTCACTTTCCCAAATTACATCATATATTCAAGTGATTTTAGGTTAAACTTTTAAAAGGTAAATGGATATTAAATAAGGCATTGGCCAAAGATTTCATCTTCTAACAAACACCATATGATCTAGTGCAAGGTTAGGCACAAACCTCTATGGTTAAGGGGTTGTTTGATTGGTTGCATTTAAAGTGTAGTGTAATTCAAATCCTTGCATTTTGAATTTTTTGTTCTTTAGTCTGCTGCATTTGAAATGAGCACATTTTGAGAGTGTATTTGAAATGCACTATATAGTTGAAATCTAATGTATTTGAAATTGCCAAATTTGAGTAATTTTCAAATACACTATTCAGAAATAGACTACCACCGCCATCACGCCTTCGATGACCGCATCGCCGCATTCCGCTATTATCCTCCTCCACCCACTGGTAGCCCGTCGCATCCGCGTCGACCACCGCCACCAACATCAAAACCTCCAGTATTTTACTTTATTTAACTTTACCAAACGAGGAAAAACTAAGTTTGTAGCATTTCAACCAATAAAAACTAAAATAATCTAAATGTATTCCTTCCACTTTATACTACATTCTTTTTACTATTTATTTCAAATTCGGCCAACCAAACAGCCCCTAAGTATCCCTCTCGATCACAAGAAAGAACTTTCAATTTAGACTAATTTATAAGCTTTATGATGCATTGCTTTATAGAAGTAAATTGAATTAGAAAATAAGAATACACTATTATAGCTCAATGCAAATGATAATGCAATGATAACACATTCAATCAAAGATCACATTATTCTATTGTCCAATGTTATCAAGGACCCCGCCCTACTTAGTCCATAGAGGTAGACCCAATCATACTAAAAAAATCATTGCAATTATGTCATCCAAAGAAACCTCATAGATCTATGGGGAGAGCATAGAAAAGGGTCATTGTGCCTCTCTTGGATAATTTCTCTTCATACTTATCTTTCTAAGCTTCCACAATAGCAAACCCAATACTTTCTTCATATTAGCCTTTTCTCTTTTACAACTTCGATATTTTTTTATAACTTAATGTAAAAACTCTTGGTATTCTTCTTCTAAAATCTTGAGGCATAATATTTGGTTCAGGAAAGCAAAACTACTTGAACACCTGACACGTTATTGCACTTCACTCATCTTAACTTCTCAAATTTAATTTTAGTGGGAATGACCACCATTGCTTCACAAACTAAGACTCTAGCTGATTGATCAAGCATAAGTTGTTGGGCTAAAAATTTAGCATTGTCACCAAACTTCTCTCCTTAATTGTTTCCTTCAACTAAAAAAGCTCCAACAACATTTCTCCATGGCAGAAAATGCGTAGCGTGAATAGTCATAGGATTCACCGTGCTAAGACACTTCTTCGCTCAAAAATAGTTCTCTTTGCAACAGGGAATATAATGGGAGTCATTTCATCAAATATTAAGATTCTTACTAGAAATAGTGATGAAAATAAGAACCTTAGCAACTTACACCGAGATGAGTCAAGACCTCTTGATTAGCCTCAAAGCAAGTGTAGATTAACCAGAAGCAATAATTCTTCATAAGCAGAACTAATTGCAACAACGACTCGAAGTGTTACAACTCAACTCAAGAGCAAAAAGTAACAAGCTAGGAGCAAACAACCTCAATGGAAGAAGGTGAACTGCCCATACATGACCAATCTATCGTTATCAAAATTTATGTACTAAAAGACAAAATGATCATGCTCGAACATTTCACAACTTTTATCATGAAGACATCATGCAAAGTATAAGAAAGCTATTAAACATTGATCTTTCATTTACAACAACTATAAGATATAAAATTACACAAATTTAGATATAACAGAACATTGAGGCAATGCATAAAGCATATGGATAGAAATTTAACAAACCAAAAAGGCACAAATGGACAATGAGACGGGTTCTCTACACAAAACAATCACATGCAATATTATAGTTTCTTCATCACATCAAGAAATAAGTGTAGGAGCATGCAAGGAAGCCAAGGGGACATCGTGTACCTTGTGTGGTGCCACACACACGTGCGTACACAAGCATGTGCATGCACACACACACACAAACACGTCTGTGTGCATATGCATGAACACCCCATAAATCCTCTCCCAAGCATGTAAATCATTTTGTGGAGTCACAACTCACGCAATATAGAGTTTGGCAAAATGGTGATACATGAGCATTCTTTTTTATATAAATAGAATGTTCCAAGTTTGTTTTTGGTAAAATTGTGTCCATCTCCTACCATTGTCATCCCATTCAATGGAGTTGACAAGTGGATCATATATGAAGGTCGATATTAGGATGCAAAAGAGTGAATGCAAACCCATTCTCCAACCTTTTAAAGTATTCATTATATTTTGCCTAATTTATTCGTAGTTATTTTAATTTTTTTTTTAGATCAAATGCAATAAGGATAAGAATGATCTCATCCTTAGTATAGATAATATGGATAAGGATAATATAATTCTATCTTAAAGCAATTTTTGTAGAATTTTAAGATTATTAATGATATTATTCATGAGGCCAATTATGAGTGCTTTTCTCTTTATTAGATCAATGTTAGAAATGTATATCACTCTAAGTTCTATATGTGGAGTTTCACAATATTTTCTTCTCATCTTCCTCTTAGTTTTCATAATCCATCAGATTGCAATCTTCTATTATCAATTGGTATTAGAGCATCATCATTTATCATCCCCCTCGATTAAAATATCTAAGCATCATTTATTCATCATCATCAACATCACATCCACCATTGAGGCCTAAATAGATTGAAAGTTAAAATTACTCAAAAAAATATGGGCTTGCAGATTAGTACTTAGAAACATATTTTATGGCCATAACATGGAACTATTTAATTATTCCAAAAATAAGGATATAGAAATATTTCTATTGCAAAACTAATGGATAAAAATAAAATGGAGCTGTAGAAATTTAAATATGCCATCAGCATACTAATGCAGAGAATTACTGAAAAAAAATCAATATACAAACTAAGGAAAAATAAATAAACAAGAGACCTCTTGAATACCACAAAATAACTCGTAAGAAAGGGATGATTGGTTCTTTCATAGATCCTCTCATGGTATAAGTCTTACCGCTACTTGTTTGCCCATAAGCAAAACTGTACCTATTAGCAAAAAAGCCTAATGTTAGCAACATGAGACAACCAGTATTGAGAAGAAAAAAATACTTTCTTAAACAATGACATCTACAAATTACAATGTCTAGAGCATGCAAAAAAAAATATATATATGATTAGTATTATTATTACTGCTACTACCACTACTACTATTAATTTTGTTATTACTCAACCTTTAAATATTACTATAATAGTTATTACAATCATCATCGCATCAATTATTATTATTATTATTATTGTTGTTGTCATCATCACCGTCATTATGATTAACATCATCATCATCATCAATAACAACAACAATATTAGTACTATTATTATTACTATTATGATTATTATTACTATAACTATTATTATTATTATTATTATTATTACTATCCGTATTATTATTATTATTACTCCTCTTATCATTAATAATACTACTATTACTATTATTATTATCAATATTACAACCACTGCTATTATTACTATTAATAATAATAACAACTACAATCATCATCATCATCATCATCATCATAATGACTACTATTATTATTATTATTATTACTACTATTACTTTTAAGATTAATAATAATAATAATACTATAATTATTATAATTATTTTTTTAAAATATAATTATTAATTATTATTGTCATTATTATTCATCTATTATTATTATTAGGACCTAATGATATTTCAATAGAAGTGTAGAAATGCTTAAGAGATCAAGGAATTTCTTGGCTTACAAATCTTTTTAATGTTATTTTACAGACTAAAAAGATGTCAAATGAGTGGATAAAGAATTTTTTGGTTCCTATATTTAAGAATAAAGGTGATGCACGAGAGTGTGCAAATTATAGAGGAATTAAGTTAATGTTTGATACATTAAAATTATGGGAGAGAATAATTGAGCATTATGATGTGAAACAAAAAAGTTTCTCACAATCAGTTTGGTTTCATGTAGATCTACTATGTATGCTATACATTTGTTAAGAGGTTTGATGGAGAAGTATAGAGAAAGTAAGGAGGATCTACATATGATATTTATTGATTTAGAGAAAGCTTGTGATAAAGTTTCAAGAGATGTTCTTTGGAGAGTTCAAGAAAAGAAATGAGTTAATATTGGTTATATTCAAGTCATTAAGGATATGTATACTAGAGTTGTTACTTGTGTCCAAACACAAGGAAGATTGACAAAATATTTTCTGTTTCAATTGGATTACATCAAGGATCAGCTTTAAGCCCTTATCTTTTGCTTTAGTTATGGATGTTCTTACTAGGCATTTATGGAAGATGTACCTTGGTGTATGCTTTTTGATGACATTCTTCTTGTTGATAAGACTAGAGAGGGATCCAAGAGAAACTTGAATTATGGAGGTCAACCTTAGAGTTTAAAGGTTTACGTTTAAGTAGATCTAAAACGAATATATGGAGTGTTTAGTTGTAGAAATTCTAGTGGTTGTGACATTAGAAAAGGCATTAAAAAGAGATATCTAGGCTCTATTGTTCAAAATGATGGTGAAATAGATGGAGATGTTATGGTTAAAGTGGAGGAATAGATGGTCTTGTGTGATAAAAAAATACTACTTAAACTTAAGAGAAAATTTTATAAAATGATGGAAAGACCTATAGTGATTTATGATGCAGAATGTTGGCCAATAAAAGAGAAGCATAAGACTAAGTTAAGTGTTACAGAGATGACGATACTCAAGTGGATGAGTGGCTTTACTCTTAGAGATAAAATGTGAAATGAGTATGTTCAAGAAAATGTTGGAGTCCAGGTGGCAAATAAGATTAGAGAGTCGCCAGATGGTTTGGCCATATAAAGCATCGATGTGGATCCAAAATAATCTCTTCGGAAAAGAAAAAGAGTTGTTTAAGTGTCCTGATAATTTGCATAGATGAATAGTAGATAAAGACACTACCAGATTTTGTTCTCATTTGGTGAGAACTTTTATATCTCTGGTTCTGTGTTTCCTAAGCAAGCCCTATAGTTAATTACCCCTCCCGAGAGCACTTTCGACAAGGCTGAACGAATCGTTAAATAACGAGTATATAATCAGGAGTGGAGCTTAACTTATGAAATTTATTATTTTAACTTAAAACTTTTGGGGAACGATGACGCTCCGATCAAGATCCCATGGTTCACATCCCGCCGCGATCCCTTCCCAATGAGGAGGTACCCAACCCGACCGGGATCCTCATAACACATTACGTGCCCGCGTGTCCTTGTAGACTATGGAGTTTATCTGGGGGACAAATATAAGTCAACCTTTAACATTTTTGCCCAACCAAATACATTTTACATTTCACGCTCAAAGAGCAAAGCCGCTGAACATACTTGCTACCGACCGTAATTTAGCCATATCGCGAACCACCCGAGGGGCTCGTCGTAACCGCCATTTATGTGCCATATCAAGAAAACCACGCGACAGAGGACACGCGCCACGCCCCACTTTAGAATATTTGAGAAGCAGAAGCATGATGACGTAGCAAGTTTTAATTTGTCCCAAGACAAACAATGGGGATTGATTTTTTTATTTATTTATTTTTAGTTTTAATTTTTTTTAAGTTTTAATTTAAATAGTTAATTTTTTTTTTATTTTCTTTGAATTTTGATCATTTTATGATTGATTTTAGATTTGAATATATGATCATTTATCATTGAAATTTTAATTATAATTACCCTTCTCAATAGTTAATATCAATCGATAGACCTTGTCTACTCGATTTTCTAGAGGATCGCCAAATTCATTATCTCAAGTATAATCCTTCAAAACCTTGTCCACTCTAACATGAGGATCGGTTTGGGACTTTTCTTCCTCGAGGATTTGAATTTTATACGAGTTGATTCATATCTTGTATTATACGTAATTAGCTTCAGATATTATTAATTTGAAATTTTATAATATCACATTTTTTTGTTAACCGACGGTCCAAAACTAAAACCGAAAATGTAAGATATCTATTTGTATTTGACTTTATTACTCCAACATGCATATGGATATTCTGTTGAATTGTATGGACATTAATATCTAAGTTGGAGTTTCATGTCAAATTTTGATTTTGAGTTTTGTTAACTAACCGGCCCAAGACCAAACCGGAAGATGTAATTCTCTTTTGAATTATACACAGACATGTCCCTATTGTTTGAACACTTCAACATACATACAAAGATTCATTCTTTTTAAAATGGTTGACATGTCGAAACGTAGTTCAATTTGCAAGTTTAGTTTTAATATTTTGGTTAACTGACACCCTCAAACCGATGTATGACCACAACTCGTATTTTCGCGAGGACATCTAGATTAATTATTTCAAGATCTATCGTTCTCCAAACATTGTATAAATTATACTTAGGGATTTTTGACTTTTCTTATGACTTGAATTGAGATGATACATTAACAATGATGTTATATTTATCTTTACCATTTATTAACTAACTTCTACGATTTACACAAGATTTTGATTAGATTTTGACTAATTCTACCCCAAAAACCGGATTATGTAGATCTATTTTGTTTGAATATGAATTCCAAGTGCGGATCAAATAAAAAAGTTTCTATAAGACTATAAGACACGAAGTTGTTCTAACTATTTGTCAGTCAAGTATAAAATTTATCTATAAGATACGATCAATCTTTCATGATTAATGTATCGGAGTCGTTTTATAAGTAACGCATTACAAACTAAGTTTATGTTCTAAATGATATACGATTGGTTAAAACATTTATCATGATCAAGATGCGTCTGTTCTTTAACAAATCAAGCATGCATTTTATAGATGAATTTGATTCTTTCAAGATTTTCATGAATCAAATAAAGAAAACATATGCTTCATAACATTCATTTAACTTGTATAAAAGACATTCAAACTCAATAATGAGATAACACTTTAAATATGCACATTAATCATTTCACTTAAGCATTTTAGTAAGTCTTTGTTATTTTGTTCTAAATGATATAAGATATGCCAGTATCTTTCCATGCATCAGTGTCACATTTTCATTTCACCCATTCATATGGATAATCACCACTAGAAAAAATGAATTTTAAATAAGTTTGCCATAGCTATGAAGATTCAAAGAACTAAGATAAGATCAGAATTGTCATAAGATGATGAATAGCTAGCATGAATAATCATACATGTACCTTCCTTCTTCAAACACTGACATTTCATTTTTATTTATCTTTTTTAACCTCCCTATCATCCATGCTGAGAGGTTTTCCCACCACGCCAAGAAAGGCATGGTGTGTCAGACACCTGAAGATTTATTTTGTCACCACGCCAAGAAAGGCGTGGGTCATATCAGACACAGATTTCGCCACGGGAACAACGCAAAAGACTTATCATATCAGTTTCGCCACGTTGGAACAACGCATATTACAAGTTTCTCCGCCGATTGGAACAACGTGAAGAATAGATGTAGCAAATTTGTATCTGTGATGAAATTAAAGTATAAGCATTTATATAGACACATTTCACCTCCTTTTTTTTATTGAAAATTTGAACCTCCGGCCATCCCGTATAGTCGCCGAGACGCTTCCACCACGCCAAGAAAGCAGGCTGGTAGTGCGAGACACCTACCGAAGATATTATTTCCACGCCAAGAGCGCGTGGCGCATAACACAAGATTTATTTGCCACGTTAAACAACGCCAGCAAGTACTTATCATAATAGCTCGCCACGCCGAACAACGCGAACAGATACTTATTAAGTTTTCCCACCGCATTGAAACAATGTGAACGCATTTATAAGAAGATATTTCCGCCACGCAACAACGAACGTACTTATCAAAGTTTCCACGCGGAACAAGCGAACGCACTGCAAGATATTTCCCCGCCGCTGGAACAACATGAACAGTACTGTTTCCGCCGCATTGGAACAATGTGAACGCTACTTATAGCAAGATATTTCTCACCACGCTGGAACAACGCAACGTACTTATCAAGTTTACCGCATTGGAACAATGTGAACGGAATTTATGAGCATATTTTCCCGCCACGCAACAACGCTTGTACATTATTAAAAGTTTCCGTCGCATTGGAACAATGTGAATACTTATAGAATATTTTTTCACACGCTAACAACGAATAAATGTAATTTATCAAAGTTTCCCGCATTGGAACAATGTGAACTATTATAGCATATTTCTCGCCACATTGGAACAACAACAGTACTTATTATAAGTTTATTGAACAAGAGCACTTAGCAAGAAGCCACGTAACAACAAGCAGTATTATTAAGTTTCGCAGCAATGAACGCACTTATAAGAATATTTTCTGCTTGGAACAACATGAACAGTACTTATCAAAGTTTCACCACATTGAACAATGCGAATGACTTATAACAAGCATATTTCTGCCACGTAGAACATGACAGAATTACAAGTTTCCCGCAGAGAACAAGCGAATGTTATACAAAGTATATTTCCTCAATAAGAAATCAAATGACAAATAAAAAGTATGCAAGGGATTCAATCATTCCTTTCATCCTTCCTCATTAGCAATAAGATTGTGTCAAAGAATGCCATATAAAGAAAACAAATTTGTAATTCGGCATAATCCATGCAGAAAAATAGCAATTTTCATCAACCAAAGATACACTGCAAGCTTTGCAAAATATATAAATAATCCATGATGTCAAATCCAACCTCACACCACGTGAAGCAAAGCTCTAAACTCAAAACGATGGAATAAGATATGATAAGGGGATATATCGAGAGTCAAGAAGCACAATAATAGTTTTGCAAATACCATGAAATAGTCCCCATGAACATTCATAACAATAAACAACAAAAGGCCAAGATGCACCAAAACCCTAAATAACCAATCACCACAATAAATAACCAAACCATAAGCATATGAGGATAAACCAAATCATTTCCTAAGGCAAACCAAATAACAAAATATAACTTAGATTGAAACAACACAACCTAAGTTTCCTGCCAAAGAAGGAAGGGAAAGGGTTCCTTGGTTAAGAAGAGAAGAGGGTTCTGGTTTCAACCAGAGAGAGCAGGAAAGGGAGCTCTGAGGGAGAAGGAGCAGAGTGGGTTGTCTGAGCAAAGAAGAGGAGAGGGAGAATCACTGAGCTACCAAAAGCCAGGAACGAGAGAGGGGATCGAGAGAGGAAGAGCCAGCTTCAAATGGAGAGGAAATCAGAGGAAGGAGAAGGAGGTCGAGCTGAGAAACCGTGAGCAGAAAACGAGTCAAGAGGGGAGAATGCTGAGCTTTAAAGTAGAGAGAGAGTCGAATGAGAGAGAGTGAAATGAGGGTCAACGATGCTTCGATCTTTTACGGTCTCTTACGTGAACGGTGTAGTGGAATTAAAGGTTTAAGGGATTAAGAAATACCATTAGTCCCTTTAATTATAATTTAATATTATTTTATGTGATATTAATTTATGACCAAACCAAAGCAATATGGGTGTCAATTTTAGTGTTTGCCAGGTCGAACGCAACGACGCGATCAATGGATCTGAGGTCGCTCGACAACGCCGACGGCGGATGAAATTAGTTTACAATGCGCGCAATTCGACCGATCGACATTCGCGACACTTGCCGAATGGGTCTCTAAGGTGTCGCTTGATAGTCGACATTTGAACAATACGATCAATTTCACGCAACGGAGGTCGCTTAGATATCGTCGGCTTCTTGACCGATATGCGTGTAATTTCATAAAAAAAATAATTTTAATTTTGATCGATCATTAATTGATTTGATATTCATTTAATTAATTTTAATATTTTCGATGCATTACAAGTCGAATTTTCAAGTCGTAATTGATCGATCTCGATCGCGATGATTTTAAACTCATGTCATTTATTTAATTTAAATAGTTGGACAACAATGCCCCAACAAACATGCGCGCGCATAGGACCATGTTTGTTGTACATAAGTTGACTCGGTCTCCAAGAGATTTGCGGATGTCAGTTGCAATTTCTACAACTTTGATAATACTTGATCGCTGCTTGATAAGTGAGTATAACTCTCAAGTCAAACATTTGCATTTCATCGCGCATAGCAATAAACCGGTATTTCATTGTCACCAATGTTTGATACTAGATGAGATGATTTGACTTGTCATCATCAACTTGTCAAGAGAATTTGGTGCATCTTCAACCCTATGTATTTCGCTTTGGCATGGACTTGTTGAAAACTTCATCCTCAGAGTTTGAAATTTATATTTTCTCCTCCTGTGCTTTGGCTTGGACTGGAGTTGATGAGATGAGAATGCTTGTGCTGCTGGGAACTTGATCGTCGAGATTTGTAACTGTATTTTCTATCATGCGGACTTGATGGAGTCGGTGAGAATGTTCTCCCCTGCTTTGGCGGACTTGTTGAAGACTTCTCAGATTTGGATTTGCATTTTCCTCCGTCCCCTTTTGTGCCTCGGACTGATGGAGTTGATGAGATAGAAATGTCTTTGGCCCTGCTTTGTGCTTTGACGGACTTGCTGGAAGATTTCATCTCAAAATTTGGGATTTGTATTTTCCTCCCCCCGCTCGCCTTTTGGACTTGATGAGATAGAATGTCTTCGGTCCCGCTTTGTGCTTTGACTGACTTGTTGAAGATTTCATCTCGAGGATTCAGATCTTGTGCCTCCTTTATCCCGCTTCATGCCTCGATGGATTTGATGGAGAAAGTCCCAATTATCTGAGATTTGTCGCGATATGAAATTACCTTCTAGCTTTCTTCTTTGCTTTGTAAGGATAAATGTCGACACTAGCCTCGTGAGCTTGTGTTGATCAATGGCAAAGAGTCATCACCCCGTTTGCACATGTAATGGACATCTGATGACAAAACTCCCTTAGTTCAAAGATTTAGCTTTATACCTAACATTGGGATACTTCTTCTCCTCCGCTTTTGCTTGATCGACTTATCAAGAAGAATTTCCTTTTGCCGCTTGATAGACTTATCAAGGAGTCGAGATTTTACATTTGTATTTGATTCCAAACTCGCTTGCCTTCGAGTAAGGATATCTTGTTTGTTGTAGAATTTGAGAATGACCTTACCACCATAGGATAATTTCCCGTCACTTGAACTCACCAAGTTGGAGAGATTTGGATTTGGATGCTCTTGTTTGAACTAACGGCAGAGGATCCCTTACTACGCCTTGTTGAGTAAGCAGATCAAATCCACTATTTTGCTGTTGAGTCCGACCTTATACACCTACTTGAGTCGTGACTTGAGCAATTGATGAAGGATTTTATCCTCGCTAACGAGATGGGGATCTCTTACTACCCTTTGTATGCGGTTGAGTAGACTGCCAACACTTACCATATTGCATGTTGAGTCCCACCTTATACACCAACTCGAAGCCTTTAGATTTTGGGATGGAAAATGTCCTTCCAACTTGGTTTGTTGAAGTTTGCACTTGAAAATTTTCTTCTTGTCAAGAAGACTTTTAAATTTGAGCAATATATAGTATGCAGGGATCTCGACTGACGATGTCAACCCAAAGAGAAAGAAAGGCCCCTGCCTTACCAGAATGCCTACTTTTACTATAAAACTTTTAAAAAAATGCCCCGCCTAACAGTGGGATTTTATTTTATTTTGAAATGCATTCTTATGTTACAAGAGAATTTCCAATGAAAATTTTCATAAGTGTTCACAATAAAGATTTTCAAATGCAGATTTGTCCAATCACACTTTCATGTGTAATATTTCTTTAAATGCCAATCGCGACGGTCTTTCACCTTGAAGTCCACGATGATAGCCTCCTCGATATACCTTTTCAATAACAAAAGGTCCTTCCCAATTAGGTTCAAATTTACCGCCAATCGCGATGAGGATGATTGGTCTTCAAAGACGTGACCAATTCTCCTTCCAAAAGCTCGAGGACATCAGATGATCAATGCTGACATCCTCGCCGATGACTTCTAGATTTTGGCTTAAAGCCCGACTCGCGATCAAGCTCTTCCATCCAGACGAAAGCATTCTCATCGAGATTTTTGAATGGCTACCTGAGCTAAGGTAGTTCAACTTCGAGTGGCAAATCGTCACCCCAAACACTGCATAAGACTTTGTAGAGTTTTGTAAGTGGTCGTGCATATAACGCTTCCACAAGTTGTATGCCACTTTTATTTCTTGTGAGAATTTTTCTAAGCAATTTGACTAGTTTTATTAAATGCCTCAGCCTTTTGCTCTGATTATAAATTGATGAATATCGCCAATCAATCTTATGTCGACGAAATTTGTAAACTTTAGACTTTTGAAGGCCGATCCGTTATCAAATGATTCGCGTGGTACACCAAATCTATAGACAATATGGGTAAAGAAGTTTCACTTGTTCACCAGAACTCTTTAAATGGTGCGCCTCACACTTGGAGAAATAATCATCGCTAAGATGAAGTATGACCAAATGATGGCGGATCAATCGTCCAATTACTGTCCCCCAAAGACTCAAACCACCAAGATGCTATCGGATGCAACGGATTTGAGGTCGATGAATTATGTTACCATGGACGCATTCATGGCATCTTCGGGATTTGATACAATCTTTTACCATGTACCAATAGATCCAATTTTAATTTTGAAAGCCATTTTGACTCGACAGCATCACAAAGTCCTTGATGGATTTCAACAATTACTTTGTTGGCTTCTTCTATTCCCAAACATCGAAGCCACATGCTCAAGGATCTACGATACATGAGTATTGCAACATAAGCATATACAAGGTTTTTCTCAAGTTGTGCACTTTACTTATTACTGGCAATTTGCCTTCATTGAAGTTAAGGGTCCGCCTTCCTTCTCTTCTACTATAAGAATTTCATCAGGTTTTACGCTCCGCAGTTGGAGGCTTTCTTCTGAAATGGGCTTATCTTGTTGACTTGAGAAGTAATTTGAGGAGTGTAAGGAGCAACATGAGCTAATGCTGATTTGATGTTTGATGACCCTCTTCCAAATGGGGATTTTAAACTTATCCTCTAGACTCACGAGTGCACACACACTAAGATGTAATGTCATCCATACTCGCCATTTCTTTAGCTAATTTAAAACAATCTCTATTCCTAGCTCGAGACTCGAGTCAACGACATTTGGAATTTGGTTTCATAAGCTCGAGAACTCGCTTGTGATAAGTAGGCCACCCAAGCTTGTTGATTTTGTAAAGGCCCAACACTGACGATGATGAGAATCGCCATAAATGTGACTCGACTCCATGGAAATGGCTTCTAAACCTCGCCACCAACGCTTCATATTCTCGCTGTTGGGTTCGTGGTTGAGTTAATTTATAAGAATGTCTCAATATGCCACCTTCAGGTGTGACCAAGATGAGACCGATACCGGCTTGAGCCTTAGGGAGATTTGAGGGTTGAGTGTATCTAATGGACGAAGCTCCATCAAAATACAATTCTCACATTTGTTACTTTTCTTTTCAATATATGTGCATGATTTGCTCGTGAAGATAAGCAATGAATCGCCGATGGGATGAGAAAGAAAATCGCTGAATTTGCCCTTCACCGCTTCGGGAACATATGTAATATCAAATTGTAATAAAGTGACCCCATCGCGCTGCTGCCTCAACGCTGGTCTTGTCATCAAGAACTTCAACGGATCGATCCTTGAGATAAGGGTAATTTTATGAGATAAGATAATGACGTAGCTTTTGGGCAAAGAAAAATTAACGCCAAACAATGCTTCTCAATTGAGAATAACGCTCCGCTTCCTATTAGTCTTCACTAATATAAGATGTAGCATTCTCCTTTCCTTCCTCATTATGTCAACAACAAAGCACCTAGAGATTCCCAAAGGTACAAGATGAGAGGCTTTCCGGATTGGAGTCGCAAGAATGGGTGGTTCAATATCGATACCGTCAAGGCCTCGACATTCTTCGTCCCACTGAAAGGAGTATCTTTCTTCATTAATTTTGCAAAGTGGTCGACATCCGACAGATTTGATATAAATCTTCTAATGAATGCGATGTCCCTCATGAGGAAAGTTGATAAGACTCCTTGGAGGAGGCATTTTGACGCTTGATTTTGTTGATCGATTTCAATCCTCCACACGCACATATATCCAAGGAACTTTCCAAGAGACTCCAAAGACGACAGAGGATTCATCTGAGATCATATTTTCGATTCTTTCGACATCCTTAAATCATCGAGATGATCTTTATGATCTATACTCGACAACGAGGTCATCAACATAAGACTCTACTTTTGATGAATCAACTTGTCAAAGATTCGTGTCATATTTCTTGGTATGTAGCTCAAAGATTCTTCAAGTCAAGGCATGATCAGATAAGCAATATATGCCAATCAAGGCCCCCGAATGGTATGCTTCTCATCTTCGTGAGCCATCTTGATTTGATTGTAACTCGATGATCCGCATAAATGAGAACATGTCGTGGTTAAGTGTTATCCACTAACAGTTCGAGCACGGAAAAAGTCATCCTTGACATGTTTTGTTTAAATCCTCAAGTCATATACTAATCACCATTCTTCTTTTCATGGGGAACAATATTATATCCAAATATTTTTTCTTCTAATAAAACCAACAATGAGCTTTGGTTTCGTAATTACCGTTCTTCAATCTCCAATCTCATTCGAGCTTGCTTGACTGTGCGATCCGCTTAATTGCTAGTTCAGGAACCGCTATATCGGATAAGCTCAAGATATGTCCAAAAAAGCAATCAATTCACAGAAAGTTTTTAATTCTTCCACTTTATCTTCGTAAGTAGAGACCGATGAACGCTAGAGGATCCTCCCTCCCAATTAATTTTGTTCATCCATAGTAGCTTCCTCCACCATCTTCAAGCTCTTCTGTGCCTGCCCTGCTTCTACTTCTTCATTATTATGTGAGACTAACATTAAGAATGACATTCTCACCTTCATCATCACTCTCAATCTTCAATAGTGCATAGAATATATCCTTGTCGATAAAACCAAGGCCTTGTTTATTTCTCTTACCAATGGTTTGAGAACCTTTGGTACCACATCATTTCAAAGAGCTTAGTCCTTTGCTTTACTCGCCTACTGGACCCATGTTTCATGCATTTGCATCTAAGAGTAATATTTTGCATCCTCAGGCATAGCTTCTTCTCTTCTTCAGATCAGATTACCCAATCAGATCTTCTTCGACACCCTCGATTTATAAAACAGCTCTTCCGTGTTTTCCGTGAGAGAGGTACATAGTCACCGCCTCGACTTTGTGAGTTTCTGAGGGTGATTTTTTTAAAATGTCAGGAGGGATAGGACTTCAGTGTATCAATGGATCTATGATTGTTTTAAAGTAGCAGATGCACTTACCTTCAAAAGTAGATTCAACTCATAATCGAGTCAAAATCTTCTTCTTAGAGCTTTACCAAGAGTCATGGACCTTTGAGAAGGAACACATTCATCTTCTTCTTCAAGATCATGATGAGGAGATTTTGGACCGTTTTATATCCCAGGAATATTTGGAACAACCTCTTTTCCTTTATTCATTTTATCTTCTCCTTCTTCTTAACTTGTTCTTTTATGGGTCTTAGATGCGATTTGCATTGTTTTGTTAAATTTTAATTCTCGGGAAATAACCGGCATCTTGATAAATCTTCATTTCATGCACCGCAAAGGTTGTCACCCACAATTTGGCATTCTTCTCCATCCTTTGTATATTTCATACATCGATGCAATAGATGGGACAATACCATACTTATGAAACCATTCACCCGTAAGGGCTCAATGAAGTATCTGATCATCACATGAAATTTAGATCTGTGAGGTCTCCAAATTTAAGAGGAAGGATTACGACTGCTTCTTCTCATCAAAACCATGAACCATGACTTATCTCATCCATGTTGTACATCTGTAGATGCATCAAGAGTTCTCAAATTCATAAGATTCACTGAGGAACCAGATCAATTAAGATCCAGATTATAATATCATCACTTTCAAATTTTGCTTAGTCTCGCAAGCATTGATCATCTTCAAAATGTGACACTGGAGGCTCACGAGGCCTCTCTACGTCAAAGAAAAATATGCTTCAAATTTTCCACCAGAGCTTTCAATTAAGGTGTTTGAGATCTTCCGACATTTATCAGATACATTTGCCGAATTTTCCTGGGGAATATTGTATGATCCTTTGATGGGCTTTATTTGAATCCTATAACTTTCATTGACTTTAATTTCTTTTCCTTTATCTTTATTCATCTTTCCTGTTGGGATGGTAAAGACTTCACTTCTAACCAGATTGAAGCTACTTCATTTGCATCTGGATCTTCAGATAACTCGCTTGATTCGCCTTCGCCTAACTGAACAAGATTGAATCACCGCTTTGGTTTATATTTTTATGTTCCGTTGATAGTTGATTCATCTTCATTTGGGAAATGAAAGTTCTTCTGTCTATATCAACTCAAGCATCATGCAAGACTGGAAGTTCTTGCCTTCTTCCCCGCTTTCATCGATTGAAGGTGAATGAATTCGCAAGCGTGATAGTTTGCTTTGACGACATAATCTTCCATATCATTGATCCTTCGTGTTACGCTAAGCAATCGCAATAATAGTAACATTTCATTCTTCTTCTTTTATTTAGTTTATTTTTTCGTTTAGCAAATTTCTTACCTTCCGCGATATTTACCAGTTGTCTTCTGAGACGAGCCCCTTCCCATATTTCAGTTTTGTCTCAAGTACGCTCAAGTGGTGATTTCCACCGACCCGAACGCCTTCCAATTGTTTTAACATTTTACGCCTTTTTAGAGATCCGCCATCCTTCATTATCATCGCCTTCTTTGCTTTCCGCTTGATAGACGGAGATGAGGTGATTACTTTTGGATTCTTTCCTGACACACCAATACATCGCTCACAATGTGAATTCTCCATTTCTATATTTTCGCTCGAGCCAATCTTTGAATAAACAATCTTCAACAGATGGCCGAAAGCACTGCACGATGATAATAATTAGATTATCTCGCTTGTCCAGCCTCTTCAGTCTTTTACACTGTAGTTGGAGACCTACTTGAGTGCATGTTTAAACAATTTGCACACTTTCCTCTTAAAAGAATACTTTTGTTCGCCTTTTCTTTTGTCGGGGCCATCGAGTCATTCCTCTGTTTGCTTTCGCTTCACCTTCAATCACACTCGGTGTACATCATTACCTCCAAGTATGAGCTTGGTCGGAGCAGATTGAATGACTCGATTTTTTTTTTTATGGTGTAGCCTTTGTCTACGCTATAATTCAACCGCCACCAGATCCTTTCAGATGAGGTAAATGCTTTCACCTTTCTTTGGTCTAGAGCTTTGCTTTTGAATTTATCTTGTCCATCTAATGTGACAAAATTTAATTTCTCAAATTTAGCCACCCTATCAAGTAGCTCTTGAAATGTGGTAATCAAGCCACGCAAAGATAAGGCCATCTTATCATCAATGTTGTCCATCAGTAATTGAATTGCATGCTCTTCCTCTAACTGTTGCTCACATTTCATACTCATGTTTCGCCAACGTGTAATATATCGGGTTACTGACTCGTCTTTCTTCCTCTCGCGGCAAGATCGAATGGTTGTTTTCACCGCCGAACCTTTTAACAAACATATTTTCAAGTTCGGCAAAAGTCTTAACTGAGTCATTTGATAACTCAGATACCATTCAAAGAAAGTTAAACTATAACGGGCGGAATAATAATTCATCATTACCCCCAGGTTGCCATAGATGCTTTGAATCGCTGATGTCGCTTGGGATTACCATTTCACAGAGATTAAACTTTGGCATTGAATATCCTTTGGTATGTAATTTGATCATACTCCAGGATATACACCTTGCTTACTAATTTTTCTCGTCAGATAATGTTTTGATCTTCATTCAAGATAGAGTTGAGAGGTCGTCACGCTTATATAGTTTGTATATTCGAGAAGCAAGAGTTGACTCATTTATTCAATCCGCCTCAATTTGGACCCTCAAGCATGTGAGATCAAATTTATTGGAGGATTGTCATGGGCGTTCTTTGGAGGCTTGATGATTATTGGGGACGGTTTTGATGATTATTTGGGGTTACCGAAGCGGATGAGGTCTCTCGAGGAGCCCGCATCCGATGCGAATTGTATTTTCTTTTCATCGCCTCTCCTTGGCAACTTGAGAACCCGATGCACTCGCGCGCAGATATAGCTGGTTTCCTCGCAGAGGAGCCGGAACCGACGACGACCGGTAAGGACGCTGAGCCTGGAGTCGTTGCTTAACCCACTTAAGGTTATCAAACCGATCAGGGTGGGAACACTCACCGCCGGTTCCACCGTTTGCGGCGTTGCGGCAAGTGTTGAGCACGCAGCTCAAGATTTTTTTTCTTTGCCCGCCTTGCCTGATGAAGAAGCTTCAGCATCATACCTCCCCGGGACGAATGGTTCAACTGGCTGGATTGCATTATTTTGAGGGACAAAAGAGATCGTCCGCCCAGTAACAACCCTCTTCATGATTGGTGTCTCCAAAGGGCCGAGCCTCTCAAAGACTGATTGTTTTTTGAAGCTAGCGAGGGTCACACTTTAGCGCCTTTTCAGAGATTGTCGCATGGCGCGGACGAAGTTTCAGCCGCCAGTCGAGGCTCAAAGAACAACTTGCTCATTCAAGATGAGAAATCCACGACCAAACCTGGATGGTAGGGCTTTCAAAGATTGATGATGCTAATAAACGGATGTTGCACCGCCGAGAGTAACAGAAACAGAATCATTCTAGAAGTTTAAAGGTAAAATTAGCAATTAAAAATACTGCACTATCACCTTACTTCCAAAAAATATGACGATAAGATAAAGCATACTAAGCATACACTAAATAAAATCTCAAATGACTTAAGACTTAGAAGTTGTCAAGTTTAACTTATCATTTCATTTCATTTTCATTTCATTCTTTTTTTTTTATACTCCAATTTAATTATAACTTATACAAAGATGGAAAGAGAAACCTTTCCCCGGAGTCGCCAGAATCTGTGGGATCCAAAATTACCCCACCTCTTTCTAAAAGAGAAAAGAGTTGTTTAAGTGGTGATAATTTCGAAGATGTATAAGATAAGACACTACCAGAGATTTCGCTCTCATTTGGTGAGAACTTTTTATATCTCTGTCTGTTTCCTATGCGCAAGCCCCTATAGTTAATTACCCTCCCAATACCGAGAGAGCACTTTCGATTACAATGAATCGCGTTAAATAAAGTATATAATCAGATGGAGTTAACTTATGAAATTTATTATTTTAACTTAAAACTTTTGTGGGGAACGATGACACCGCATCAAGATCCCATGGTTCCTCATTATCCCGCCGTCATGATCCCTGGGTCCGCTAAGTGGAGGAGAGAATGACCCAACCCTAAGGATCCTTGTCGCCACAACATGGGTTACGCCGCCCAAGGTGTCCTCAGACAGAGTTTGTTTGTGACAAATATAAGTCAACCTTAGCTAACATAGGCTTTTGCCCAACCAAATACATTCTACATTTCACGTACCAAAGAGCAGACAGGGAACATCGCCGCGCCGTAATTTGGTGTCATATCGCGAACCACCGAGGCTCGTGAATGCCATTTATGTGGTGCCATATCGGCAAAATCCACGCGACAGAGGACAGCCACGCCCCACGCTTTAGGAATATTTGAGTAGAAGTATGTATTTAATTTGACATCGCTTCATGAGCAAAAGTTTTCTTAATTTGTCACCAAGACAAACAATCGATTGATTTTATTTATTTTTTAGTTTTAATTTTTTTAAGTTTTAATTTAAATAATTAATTTTTTATTTATATTTTTATATTTTCTTTGAATCATTTTATGATTGATTTTAGATTTGAATATATGATCATTTATCATTGAAATTTTAATTATAATTACCCTTCTCAATGTTAATATCAATCGATAGATCTTGTCTACTCATCCGCTTTCTACAGAGATCTAATTCATTATCTCAAGAAGTATAATCCTTCAAAACCTTGTCCACTCTAAAATAGAGATCGTTTGGGACTTTTCTTCAGGATTTGAATTTTAGCTATATGATTCATCTTGTATTATATAATTTCTCGATATATTAATTTTGAAATTTTATAATATCACATTTTAGGTTTTGTTAACTTAAGACCAAACGGAAAGATGTAGATCTATTCTTGTATTTGACTTAGTATTTACTCCAACATGCACGGATATGCTCTTTTGGAATTGTATGGACATTAATGAAGTTGAAGTTTCGATATCAAATTTTGATTTTTGAGTTTTGTTAACCCTAACTACCCAAGACCAAACCGGAAGATGTAATTCTGTTTGTATACCTAGCATGTCTATTGTTTGAACACTTCAACATACATACAAGATATCTGCTCTTTTAAAATGTTGTATGGACATTAAATATCTAAATAAACGTAGTTCAATTTGCAAGTTTAGTTTCAATATGACATTTTTTGTTAACTTTACCTACCAAGACCAAACCATGATGTATGTCAACTCGACTATTTTCTTTGCAGGATCGGATCTATTAATTATTTCAAGATCTATCGCTCTCCAAACCTTGTCGACTCTAAATTATACTGAGGACAGACTTTTCTTCTGACCTTGATTTGAGAGATACATTAACAATGATGCCGATATATTTATCTTTATTTGACAAACTAACTTCTAAGATTTACAAGATCATTAGATTTTTTTTGTTGACGACCCTCAAGACCAAACCGATTATGTAGATCTATTTTCGAATATGAATTTGACCATTCCAAGTGTTTATCAGGATCAAATAAGTCTGCTTTTATAAGACTATAAAGACACGAGTTGAATTCTCAACTATTTCACAGAGTCAAGTATAAATTTATCTATAAGATATGCATTGAATCTTCATTTATTTGTATGCAAGTGAGAGTCGTTTATAAGAATGAATGCACATTACAAACTAAGTGATTGTTCTAAATGATATGAGTTCTTAAATCACTTATCATAGATCCATGACCGTTTCTTAACAAATCAAGCATTTTATAGATTATGAATTTGATTCTTTCAAGTATTTGCATGAATCAAATGGTTAAGCAAAAAAAGAACATTGCTTCATAAGGTCATAGATTTCATTTAATTTATATTAAAGATATATTCGCCGTAATGAGATAACACTTTAAATATGCACAATCAATCATTTCACTTAAGCATTTTAGCATAAGTTCTCATTTGTTTCCTAAAATATATGACATGCACTTGTATCTTTCCATGCAGTGTCACATTTTCATTTCTCACTCATTCATATGGCATAATCACCACTTAGCAAAATGAATTTGAACTTTAAATAAGTAATTGTATCTATAAAGATGTAAGAACTAAGCTACATGTAAGCATACCGTAATTATCATATGTATGATGAATGAGCTAAGCATGAATAATCATATACATGTATCTTCCCTTCTTCAAACACTTAGACATTTCACATTTTATTTATCAGGCAGCCTCCCGGCCATCCCACATTGGGGAGACTAGTTCCCACCACGCCAAGAAAGGCGTATGGTAGTGAGACCCTACCGAAGATTTATTTGCCCACCACGCCAAGGCGGCGCATGGGTCAGATAACACAAGACAGATTTCCACGCGGAACAACGCAGCAAGTACTTATCATAACAGCTCTACCACGGAACAACGTGAACAGTACTTATTACAAGCTTTCCGCCGATTGGAACAATGTGAACTGCATTATAAGATGAAATAAATTTGCATTCACGATGTAAAATTAAAGTATAAGCATTTATATAGCACATTTCACCTCCTTTTTTTTATTCAAAATTGGCAAAATTCTCCTGGCCATCCCCCGCATAGCCGTTACTTCCCCACCACGCCAAGAAAGTGCATGGTTGTGAGACACCCTAAGATTTATTTGTCCACCAAGCCAAGAGGCGCATGTGATAACACAAGATGATTTCGCCACCGCCGGAACAACGCGAAAGTACTTATCATATCAGTTTCCACACGGAACAACGCAATGTGTACTTATTACAAGCCCGATTGGAACAATATGAAGAATTTTCTCACCACGTTGAACAACGCGTGAATGTAATTATCAAAGCCCGCCGCATTGAAACAATGAACGGTACTTATAGAAGATATTTTCCGCCACGGAACAACGGAACGTAATTTTATCAAGTTTCCGCCGATTGGAACAATGTGAACGGGTACTTAGCAAGCATATTTCTGCCGAAACAACGAATAGACTTATTACAAAGCCCGTGATTGGAACAATGGGCGGTACTTATAGCAAGCATATTTCTCCGCCACGCGAACGGAATGGTACTTATTACACCGCATTGGAACAATGTGAACGCAATTTATAAGCATATTTCGCCACGCCGGAACAACGAACGAGACTATTAAAGTGTCCCTCCGCATTGAACAATGTGAACTACAGAAAGCATATTTCTCGCCACGCTGGAACAACGTGAATTATTATTAAAGTTTTTCCTACCGCGGAACAATGTGAACACTTATAGATATATATCGCCACGTAAACGTGAATGATACTTATTATTTTCCCGATTGGAACAATGTGAACGTACTTATAGAAGTATATTCGCCACGTTGGAACAACGAATAGTACTTATTAAAAGTTTCCCACCGTGAAACAACTGAACGGTGCTATAGCAAGTATATTTCCACGCAACAACGCAATGTAGACTTATTACAAGTTTTCCGCAGATTGAACAATGTGAACTACTTATAAGCATATATTTCCCTGTTAATAAGATATCAAATAGAAATAGAAAGTATGCAAGTAGGGATTCAATCATTCCTTTCATCCTCTCCTTCATTAGAAACAAGATTGTGTCATAAAGAATGATTGCCATATAAAGAAAACAAATTTGTAATTTGCATAATCCATGCATGAAAAATCCCGCAATTTTCTCATCAACCAAAGACAACTCGTAAGCTTTGCAAAATATATAAATAATCCATGACGTCAAATCTCAACCTCACACCCAACCGTGAAGCAAAGCTCTAAACTCAAATAGCTGATGGAACAAAGATATGGGGGATATATCACAGAGAGTCAAACAAACACAAATAATAGCTTTGCAAATACTATGAAATAGTCCCCATGAACATTCACTAACAACAACCAACAAACAAAGCAAGATGATGACAAAACCTCTAAATAATTAAAATCAGAATAAATAACAAATCACCATCAACAAGCAACCAACCATACAAGATATGAGGATAAACCAAATCATTTCCTTCAAGGCAAACCAAATAACAAAATATAACTTAGATTGAAACAACACAACCAAGTTTCGAAAGAAGGAAGAAGGAAAGGTTCCTTAAGAAGAGGCCTCGACTAGGGTTCTGCTTCAACCAGAGAGGAGCACTGGACCGCCAAGAGGGAGAGAGGAGAGAGAGAGGGATCAAAGAGAGGGGAAAGAGAGTGAGCCAAATGAGAGCGGAAATGGTTGAATGAGAGTGAGTCACCGAGAGAAATGCCGAGAGGAAGGAGCGTGCCGCGTCTGAGCCTGAGAACCCAGAGCAGAAAACCAGAACCAGAGGGGAGAATGCCGTGGCTGAGAGAGAGAAGGAGTAGAGGCGGAAATGAGGGTCAACACATCGCCGATCTTTAGGTCACGCTCTCTTAAACGCGGTTAGTAGGGAATTAAAGGGGTTTAAGGGATTAAAACCATTAGTCCCTTTAATTATAATTTAATATTATTTTATGTGATATTAATTTATGCACTAAACCCCAATAATAGGTGTCAATTTTATGAATCTAACCACATCAATGATGATCTGAGGTCGTCGAAACGTCGTGGTCGATGAAATTAGGTTTACAATTTGTGCGGCATCGATTTGAATTGATCGACATTCGCACACTTTGTCGAATGGGTCTCGAAGGTGTTTTGATAGTCTCGACGCTTTGAACAACGACGATCAATTTCAAGAAAGCACATCGCTATTTTGACCGATACGCGTGTAATTTCATAAAAAAATAATTTTAATTTTGGATCGATCATTAATTGATTTGATACCTTCCCATTTAATTCATTTTAATATTTTGACGCATAAGTCGAATTTTCAAGTCGGAATTAGATCGATCTCGACTCGAATTAGGGGGTTTTAAACTCATGTCATTTATTTAAGTTTAAATGACGATACATAAAGTCAACACCGGCCCAATGACCCTAAGATGCATTAGATTTGTCTTATGTTAAGAAAGGTAGAGGTAGACCTAAAAAAGACTTGGTTAAGATGTATAAAAAATGACCTTAGTATATTTGAATTAAATGAGAATTTGACACATAATAGGACACAATGGAGACGAAGGATTCTTATAGCCGACCCCACTTAGTGGGATAAAGGCTTGTTGTTGTTGTTGTTGTTGTTGTTGTATTATTACTATTATTACTACCACCAATCCACAATTAATATTATTATTATTCTTATTAATAATATTACAACTACTATTACTATTATTAATACTACATTTCTTATTATTAATATCACCACTACTACAATTATTACGAATACTGCTAATATTTGTATTACTATTGTTATTACTACTATTATTATTGTTATATTTATTTTATTTTCTTTAGCAAGCAAGCATCCCTAGCTTAAACCAACCATTTTAACCAAGTGCAGTCCTTGAGATGTACTTCTCGGGAGAAATCTCGAGATCTCAAGAGAAATCCTAAGGCTTCAAAGATAAGATCTTGTGATTTACCAAAGAGAGGAATGTGTCATTGCAGTTTTAAAAATAAAATAATGTTTATTTTATTTTATAAAGTATGAGTAATTCTTTTGTGCTCATCATGACATTTCTTTGATTAGTTCTTTATGACAAAGTTGAAACACAACGTGATTCATGTGATAATATCAATGTTATGTACATTTCACTCTTAGGCTTCGATGCTACATGCATATTGTTTAGGGTTTTTCAAAATCATTAAATAGAAAGAGTGGAACTACTTTACAAGAACTTTGTCATCCTGATGAGTGAATCCAAAGCTTACTAAATCCAAACTTACTCCATCACTTCCTAAGATGAATAATGTTAAGGTTGAGTGTGAATCCTTCACAATCACCATTGCAAACCTCTTGTAAAGCATTATGAACATTGACACCACATAGAAGTTAAAGAAGCCGAGTACTCTACTTCTTTTTTAGATTTTCAAAGAAAGAGGAGAAACCCAACACCATGTTTAGCATCAAGAAGTTTTGTTTGATAGGCATGAGTTTTCTCTGACAAAGGAAATGAATGATGCATTGTATACTTTCTAGTTCATCACAACCAACTTAAAGAAGAAGCCCAATACTCTACTTCTTTTTTAGATTCTCAAAGAAAGAGGAGAAACCCAAAACCATGTTTAGCATCAAGAAGTTTTGCTTGTTTGAGGCATACTTTAATATTGGCATGCATTTTTTCTAACAAAGGAAATGAATGATGTATTTTATACTTTCTAGTTCATCAAAACCAACTTGCAGCAAATGACTATAATGTGCTTCAAAATAGCTCATTGACAAGTATAACAATGTGTGGTCCAGCAAACAAGTACAAAACTTCTTCAGGGTACACTACCTAAAAGTTGTTTGCCATTTTACCAACAGAACTATCAAACCTCTAAGAGTAACTTGATTGTTCCAACAAAGGTTGAAAAAGAAAGCATTTCTTGTTCAAACTGCTAATAAATGGGAGGAGCATTTAACCGCCTATATTATTAAATGTATCAATGTTCAAATTGAGTGCTTATTCTGAGAAGTTAGACATGCTCACTACTGATTAGACAATAGAGTGAGGGCAACATCAAACATAAAGGACAACAAGAGATTGATGACAAACCGCCAAAACCAAGAGGCCCAGGTGGAGGAAGAGACCTCAAACCCATCCCATTTTATTTATTAATCAATCATAGCTAAACATAACCTAAAATATAAATACTAAGACATACATTTTCATAATGCTCTATGAAAAAGTAAATACACTAGTACTAACCATCCACAACACTCTTATATGTTCTTTGATCATATATCAAATTCCTTTTGTCAATTTTTCTTGACTAATGTGTCGATGTTCTAAGACATATCACAAGGTTTTGCATGATCGTAAATACAAACATACAACGGACACTAAAATATACCTAGAATTTAGTTACACCCCTTTTTAGGTAGTAACAATTTCATATCAAAAATGTATTGAATGTTATAAGGCTCGATTGGTGGCAAAAAATATACTTAGCTCATGGAATTAACTACTTTGAAACCTTCCCCTAATTTCTTAATGTAATTGACCTTCTTTTATGTTGACAATAGTCAAGGGTGGGTTATTGTCTAAATGATTGTCAAATTCTTTTCCTAATAAGGAGCTCATTGAAATTGTCTATATGAAGTAACAACTAAGATCCATTGAGGAGAGAACAAAATATATAAGAATATAAAACCATATATTGGTTAAAACAAAGCATCATGATTAATGACACAAAGAGTCCATTGTGAGTTTATTTATTTTATTCTAGCCTTAATTATTAATTCCTCATTAGATGTATGTTTGTAATTTAGAAGGGAGGAGGGGTCTTGCCTCAAGAAATCTATAAATACCCTCATATTAAAAGAGAGAGGTTTTGTTTGGTTTAAGTTCAGAATATCCTGAGAAATCCTAAGGTGGATTTCCCTAATTCAAAGGTGGATTCCCTAGGTAGTGATATGGGAGAGAGTTAGGGAAGCTATAGTGAGGTCCATGACCTTACCAAGATTTAAGCTTTCCGATGAGTTGTTGGACTAGTCTAGGTGGAATTGGACAAACCACCAGTAACACAATGCATTTCAGCCAACCTCTCCATCCGATATAGGTTTAATCCAAGCAATTCTAGCCAAAAAAGACATATAGCGTTATCCAGGGGTTTAAGAATTTCCAACAGGAAAGAGGTTTAAGCGGTTCAAAATTGTTGTGGGGTGGAACGTTCCAGACCAATTCAAGAAGCAGCTAATTAACATGAATTGATCCAGAAGTTGTTTCCAAATTAGGTTTTGTTTCACCCTTGAACTAAATCAACTCTTCGCTATCTTTATGCGAGAGTAAAGGCTGTTAGGCTTCCTTCTTTGTTTCTTGACAGGAAAAATGGATACACAAATTGATGTATGCTCAGGACAGGAGAATAATACAAAAAAATAAAGATAATTAATCAAGAGGAAAAATAAATTGGGACATCCCAGCTACATCAAAAGGACAACCTGCATATATATTCAAGAATTGGTGCAAAATCAAGTTCTCTAGTCCAAAATATACCCTCCTTTATGTTAATTTGTAAACCAAGCAGACAACTACTAGCAATGTTCTTATTTTCAGTTGGCAATAGCAAACAACAACAACAAGCTTTTATCCCACTATGTGGGGTCAACAACATGAATCCTTCTTCTCCATTGTGTCATATTAAGTGTCAAATTCACATTTAATTCTAATAAACTGAGGCCATTTTTATACATTCTAACCAAGTCTTCTTAGGTCTACCTCTATCTCTCTTAACATAAGGCAAATCTATCACTTCTACTCTCCTAACTGGGTCATCGGATGGTCAACGCTGAGCCAAAAAAATTTGAAGACCTCACCATGGGCTGTTTCAATCTTTAGTCTACAACCCTTCAATTAGAGAGTAATTTTAGCCTCAACATATCATCCACGTAAGGACTACAGCGGTAAAGAATGATAGTGTTATGTTCAAAGTCATTGGAGCCACTTACCCAATGCAAAAATCAAGCATATTGAATCTACCATAATCAATTCAGTTAATACACTGCAGCTTAGGATGATCATTTTATTTTGGACCAAAATATCTTCCTGTGTCAACTATCTTGATATAGTTCTATATTTGTATAGTCTAATGACGTAAGACATAAGACCTTATAGTTGTGTTATTAAAGTATATATTATTTTGAATGATTTATGATTATTCCATGGTAATCAACATACTTTAGAATAATTCTCATTAATCCCTTATCATAACGGTGTCACTTGATTTGGCAAATTTTATAAGATCTTGCCAATAAATAGAGGATGGATGGATGGATGGATGGTTCATGCTCATTTATAAATCGTGTTTCAAATATTTGTTCGTATTCGACCGCTTAGTAACTAATCCAACAACACGAAATGTCAACAACGAGCTTTTTTGACAGCCCTACAACCTACACGCATGAAGAAGAGAATTCATGAAAGCATTCACATGCACACTTTTTAATATTGATAATAATAGCAATAGTATAAATATATATATATATATATATATATATATATATATATAGATATATAATAATATAATATATAAAGAGAAACATAACTTAAATTTTTAAGATATAAAGGGGCGGTTTATCATCTCCTAATTCATAAATATTAGCAGCACAATGCTACAACACCCCAAAAAATCCCAACCCAACGTCGACAAATTAATAAGATTTTTTTTTTCCTTCCCCCTTATTATATAAGGAAAAAAAATTTATAAAAAGAAACCAGCCTCTCATATTCTTCCAATCCTTAGTCATGAACCTCTACACCCTCAAGCCTCACTCATCAATTCCCCTCCCACCCTCACCCCATTCTAAAATCCTTCCCTCTTAGTCAATTAATTGAATATTGTATTAACAAATTTATTTAAAACAAGGTCATATAGTTATTCATATGGCTAAAGTTAGCAAATTATACATTACAAATATGCAAACTTTGCTCTGTTGATCAAAGTTTATTAGATTCTCTTCCAAGTCAATGTCCATGAGAACCTTCTCCTTAGCATCCATAAAGAAGCATCTAGGTATTTTCCCCCCAAAAAAATGCCATTGGAGTAATATCCACCATCTTAGATCAAGCTCATGAGTAGGCACCTCAATATAATCCTTTGTATGGCCCTCCATTATGCCCACAAAAGAGGATTTATCTAGAACAATAGTTAAGAGCTCGCATAAAATCATAATCAAAAGATTGGGTGTAAATGAGCCAAGTCGCCAAGGAGATGACTCGAAATAAGATCAAGCTCGAAAATTTTTTGAACTCGAGTGCAAATCTGGCTTGACTCGGCTCGGTAGCTTATCGAGTCAACTCGTTTACATAATGACGGACTATAATATATCACGTATCACGTATTGGTTCAGTAGCTTATCAAGGTTTTTAAATGAACTAAGCTTTTTTAACGAACTTATTCAAGTCAAGCTCGAGCTTAACTTCCTTGAGTTGAGCTCGAGCAAGGATTAAATAAATAGCTCAATTAAGTCAAAACTCAACTCATCTACACCCATAATCAAAGATCTAAGTTGAAGCATGGCATGCCAATGGGATTGAGATCTACCATAAGAGCAAGGCATGCAATGCAAGAAGGCCTAAAGTGGGATGGCAAAAGAATCAATTTGACTCCTTTTTTGTCTCTAAGGAACTTCCATTTGTCAATAGATTCTTTAGGATCCATGCAATAGTGGAGATGAAAGTAGTATAAAGTAGAATTAAGCAAGAAGCTTCTTTAGATCTAGACAAATTCTTAGAATCAGTTTACCCTTTTCTTTGCATCTTAAGAAGCTTCTTTATGCCAACAGATTCTTTAAGATCCATGCAAATGAAAGAATGTTTGGAAAAGCACAATAAATATTTCATATTTCTTAGAAACCATGGTTTTCAAAATTTAAATAAAGATTAAAATCAAGAACATATGTGAGCCTTTAATTTAACCCCATATCCAAGATGCATTAAGCACCATCCACATACAACCCTTACATAGTTAAAAATTGGAGGGTCTCTGTATTAATAAAAATTACTTAGAAGGTTTTTCTCTTAATTTTTAAAAGGGATAGTTTAATAATTACATAGCCAAGGAATTAATAGTGCTTGCCTATAAATACCATCTAGTCTTGTTATACTAGGATCAAGGTCTTTGGTGAGTTTAATTTTGAGGATATCCTAAGAGAATCTTAAGGTGGATTCCCTAATCAAGGTGAAGTGAGGAGGAGAAGCAATAATGGCAATCTTTCCCAACATCCTTCGGTGGTCATCAAGTTTTGCCTAATGAAGCCAAGAGCAAGAGGGAGCCGCAGATGGTTCTTGATGTTTTAAGCATTGAAAGAAACATTTCAAATAACTTATAGTAGTGTCCGCAGGGATTTTGGCAAGTAATGGGATAACTGGGTGGAAAAATATCCATGGAAAGACTAAACCTAGATACAATTTCTTCAATAATGTTTTTCTTTATTTCTTAGTGTTGAAAAGGGCAAGATCAACTATAAAAAAATCAAAGAGAACTTCAAATTCTTGCTAAATTCAACACCAAAAATTGAATGCTAAAAAATTAAGGGAGGATCAAACACTATCCTACTCTTAAAACAAGAAGTTTCCCATATCGAGTTCATTGTCTAGTATTGGTTAGATCATTTAATGCCATAATCTAAGATAATAAGTACCTAATAAAATTCTAAACACCGCAAGTTGGCTAGGAATGCTTTCGCTAATTTCAACAAACGGAATATTTGACAAAACTCTTTGTCATAGGAAGCTACAAGTCATTCTCAGGACAGGAAAACAATAGAAAATAACTTAAATGCCAACAACAGAGAAATGTTGGACATTAGTTGTAGGCATAGGTGGTAGGTTTTTCAAGATAAAAAAGGCAAAACAACTGTTGAACTCCTACAACTTTTTTTTCCAAAGAGGGGAAGAGGCAAACAGGAGGAATTAGACATTGTGAGGGGTATTGCAACTTCTTTTAGCCATTTTTCCTCCCTTTCTTTATATTTCTTAAAAAAATCTTAACATTTCTAGATTCTATCATCAGAAAATAGTTACATAGGGTTCTTGAATGTGTCTTGTCTTGTAAAAGTTTATTAATATTTGATCCTATTGTATATCATTGAGTTATAGCCTTGAAAATAACTTGTTACAAAACACCTTTAAATAGGTGTCAAGCTATGCATCAATCCTAAAGCAAATCAGCTAAAGAAATGCGACCAACCCACAAGTTACATCTAAAGAGTTAAAGCCCAACAAGTATTGAACAACAAACCCATAATATGGGAAGCTAGCAACCAAAGACTCTACAAATAAGCATCAAAATGCATGGGAACCAAGAAGAACAAGGCCAACTAAGGGGAACGACCTACTATTTAGTGGCTAGTAAGCAAGCCTAGAAGCCTTTAGTAGACTATGCTTAATCACCTTTGATAGCCTTTCCAACAACAAACAACCATTGTAACGATGGTTCTGCATGGTGATAAATGCACATAAGCTTTACAACAATTAACAATTGATCGCACCTCCTATATATCTATGGAGAATAATTGTGCTAGTCACTTCACCTCCTTTTGCCACAATAATGCTAGCCATTCGCCACTCGACCTTGTCAAACAATCAACCAGTATAATGTGACCACCTTTACCTGCCATTTTTGCTAATTTGTTGCCAACAAAGAGGTTAAGCAATTGAAGCCATCAGAGTGATAAGTATCATTCATTTGTGGTCTAATAGTATCATCATATTTTTGAAGCACAAAATCATGTATCAATATCCATGAAATGTTGTGATAAGAAAATTTACACCTAGGAAGCCACCATAGAAGCAATGAATGGGAACTAAACAAAATGTTTTGAAGCAAAAAATCATGTATAATGTGACCACCTTTACCTGCCATTTTTGCTAATTTGTTACCAACAAAGAGGTGAAGCAATTGAAGGCATCATATAAGTATCATTCACTTGTGGTCTAATAGCATCATCATGTTTTGAAGCACAAAATCATGTATCAATATCCATGAAATGTTGTGATAAGAAAATTTACACCTAGGAAGCCACCATAGAAGCAATAAATGGGAACTAAACAACCAGAGCCAAACTCTCTAAAGTATAAGTTATTAAGTGAAATAAAATAAGAAGCCTAACTTGGTTCCTTACACTAAAAACGAGTTATCTTTCTGGTTTAATTTGTTGGCTTAGGTTATTTAACTGATGCTTCAAACCATCTTCATATCAGCATGCCACTGTTTTCATTTTGACAGTGTGAGAGGGAACTAGGTGTGAAGAAGCAACTGTGACCTCTTCTTGAGGCTGAGGAAGCAGCTCGTCTTCCTGACATTCCAGCACGTAGTAATTGAGTGAAGGAGGATTTTTCAGCAGTAAGTGCCCTCAGAAAATTTGTGTTTGGTTTTTTTGGGCTTGAAGCCTTTTGCCAGTTCTTCGCCAATATTGAAGCACTTTTTTGTCGAAAGAAAAATATGGGTGAGAACGTGTTTAATGATTATCTTTCTATGGCCACAACGCAATTTCACAAACAAAACGAAAGTGCTTCAAGATGTTTATATGCCCATGAGAAACAAAATTTTCCCATTGCCTGTTAGAAAAATTAATCTCCATTCCATTTATATATATCCTTGGATCAGTTCCACTAAGCAAGCGTAGCACTTATTTATACGCATTGCAAAAAACAATAAATCACCTTTCCACCAACAAACTCAAAACACAACTTCATCAAATCGATGTAAGGAAAACCCCAATAGGCAAAACCAGGAACAGATTTCCAGACGAGATGGCTTACCATTGAACCCGCGAACGATTGATGCAACAATCTCCTTCGTCCGGGCCTCGAAGATGTCAACTGTCTTGCAATCCTCCCCAAAAACCCTGTCTGTGAAAAAAGGAGACTGGTGGCGTCGCCATTCTATTGAATGAGTCAAAAGTCTGGAGAATGATGAAATATCTACCGAAATCGAACTTGGTCGACTGATTGTGTAAGTAGATGGAGTTGCCCGAAATCCTCCAAGGGCTTGCTTTGGATTCTTCCGGCGAGAGGCCGAGCCCGAACTGCGACGTATATCCTCTCCATTCCCGTCAGATTGTGCTGAGAACCCTCCAATGAGGAACAAATAAAGTGATTTTAAGAGAGGGTTTCAAATCAGGAATGGAACTCTGGAATTTCCCGCTCGACAACCGAGGCGATAGAAATTTCTCATTTATGTTTTAATATATATTAAAAGTTTAAACTATGATATACAAATGCCATCAGGTAAAAAAATTGACCATCTAAAATATATTAAGGACCTATTTAGAATAGCCGGTTAATTGTAGTTGTTGGGTGCTAGAAAATCAGTTGTGGTAGAGTAAAAGTTTACGCCTTAGCCTTATTATGAAATCCAGCACACACATATGTATTTAAAGAGTGAACAAAAAAACTCAGAATCTTGAAAAATCTCGAAAAGAGGGGAAAACCACGAGCCTTAGGCCAATAAAAATCATCCACTATGTATCTATTTCAGAGTACAAAATCTTCCCGATAATGGGATTACAGAATTGTATATGAGAAAGGAACAACAATACGTAAGCACGATTGAATGAATAGTTGAATGGTGAACAATGAACAACGACCGACGATGAGCCATGATGAGACCAACAGATTGACGAATGGCGTGAGGATCAGCGGCGCAGCGGCGACGCTGCCGGCGACTACGGCAATGACGTATGGTCGGCAAAAGTGGTGGGTACCGATGGTGCTTGAGAATCTTCAAGCTTTAAATCTCTCCCTCTCTTTGGCCTCCCATATAGGAAAATGAGGCTAGTTATATATTGGAGAAGTGTGCTTTGTAAATACATACAAAATCAACCACTCCTCTCCATCTGACTCATGATGATTCCATTGATCATATGATGTATTTTGTATATTTTAATGTTCAAATGAAGTCGGTTATGAGATCTTGGGCTCGTTAGATCCCACCGTCGAGACGCCGATTTGACTATAAACACTCCATGTTTGAGAGAGTTATTTATGGATTTAACCGACATCCCGAGTTTCCAAGGATATTTTAAGTGGATCTCTCTGTTTCAACTTCGGATCAGCTTGCTTTTAACATCAAGATTCGTGTTTCGACTAGTATTATTTTAAGTGTCATATCGTTCCTCTATTTTTTGGATGACATTATCTCAATTATTCAAAAATATATATGTCAAATACTTCAAATTGCAAATTCTTCAATGAAATTTGAGAGTCCATTAACCACACATTTTGAGAGAACATCTCACGGAGCATAAAAATTATGACTGAAGCAGAATGTGGTCGCAGATGTGTGTAGGTATGCACAGGTGCGAGATTTCGAGGTTACGGACCCATCCGGGTATGAACGGAGCTTCATGAGTGCTCAAGGGCAAAGAAGCGCGTCGGCTGCCGGGCGCCAGGCCTTGCATCATAGCGCGATACTGGCTGATATGGACCATTTGGTGGTGAGCCGCAGGCGACAGGGAGGCGACGGCTGCAATGGAGTTACAGCGGGTACTGAAACGCTGGCCGAACGGGTCGCAGGCAGCGGGCGAAGCGTCGGCCAAATGACGGGGCGGATGGTCGGGTCTGGAGCGAGTCTATGACTGGCTGATCAGCCGCGGAGCGGCGGCACGCTGCGGTGCATCGCGGGAAAAATTTTTTGGCGTGCTGTTTGAGCGGTTTTTGACGATTTTTGGTGGTTTTTGGCGGTTTTTGACCTTTTTGCCCTTATAGGGGGTCTAGAAAAACCACTTTAAGGCCAAGGGAGAAGGTACATTCTCTTCTTCTTGAGAGAAGGTTATTTGGAGGCAATTAAGACCCGTAGTTCATACGGCTGCTTTCCGAAGAGACATTAACTCAAACCTTAAGCTCGGAGGCGATCGGTGTAGCTACTGGCCGGACTGGTTTTCCCTCGAAGCGTTCCTTGTCGACCGACCGGCAACGATCAGCCGCAAGGCGTAGCGACCGGCGCCGATAGCGGCGACAGCGCAGAATGCTGGGATGACCGGCCACAATGGCTACAGCCGAGATGGCCGAGATGGTCGGCTGGTAGCCGCGCTGACGGCGGCACCGGCGACGGTGATGACCGGCGGTAACGGCGTAATAGTCGCGGGATGACCGCGATGCGTCGAGCGGGCTGATGGTGGTGAATTACCGGCAGCGACGGTGACCGTGATGGCCCGTGACCGGTGATGAGGCGGCGGTGATGGCAATGGTCGGCCGGTGACCAGATGGTTACCGCATGAATGGCAGTAATTAGATGGTATGGATAGGCTAAGCGGATGACCAATACATGGTGGCGACCGGTGGATAGTCAGGCGACCGCGGGCGAATGGCGCGGATCCGGCGAGCGATGGTAGCTGATGGTCGGCAAGGGCAGATGGCAGCAGTCAGGCTTAAGCATCGAATCGGGCGAGATGACCGGCAGCGATGGTGGTAAAGCCAAAATGCCAGCGATGGTTAGCGGTGACCGGAACGGTGGTAGCGGCGCACAGGTGGTCAGCCGACAATGAGCATGGTAACAGCGACCAGCGGCAGAGTGGCGGTAGATGGCCGGGTTAGCTACCCGGATGATGTCAAAATGGCGGTGGCGACCGCGTGATGGTGGATGACCGGCGCGATGGTGGTAACCGCAAAATTATCGTGACCAAATGACGCGGTCGGCCGGTGGTCAGCGATGTCGACGGCCAACGGTCTTTGACTCCGAGGTTGTGTCGAGGTGAGGCGACGCAATGTATGGAAGAGGTCAGAATCCGCTGATGATTTTGACCTCCGGTTGGACGAATCCGACGCGTATGGAAGATGTTGAAATCAATCGGTAATTTTGACCCATAGTTTGTTCATAGTTATTCAACGCGAATAAGAGGCGGTAATTGCCGAGAATGTTTGACCCATCGGTTGTTTGTCGATAAGCGCAGGTGGAAGAGGCCGGGGAAGTCCACAATGACCTGACTATCTAGGTTGTTTGTCGAGTGTTTGCTCGATGGCAACGTATGGAGGTTGAAGAATCCGATGATTTTGACCTATCCGGGTTGTTTGTCGAGTGTTACTGACGTTAACCTGTATGGAAGAGGTTGAATTGAATCCGCTGAGAATTTTGACTCATCCGAGGTTGTTTGTCAGAGTGTTACCCGATGACGTTCACTTGTATGGAAGAGGTCGAATTGAATCTGCTGAGAATTTTTGACCTATCGAGGTTGTTTGGATATGGCGTTAACTGTGTGGAAGAGGTTGAATTGAATCTGCTGAGGATTTTGACCCATCTGAGGTTGTTTGTCAGGGTATTACCCAATGAAGTTAACCTGTATGGATGAGGTCGAATTGAATCCGCTGAGGATTTTTGACCTATTCGAGGTTATTTGTCAGGGTGTTACCCGATGATGTTAACCAATGTGGAAGAGGCCATGAGAAGTCCACCAAGGACCTTTTGACCTATCCTAGGTTGTTTGTCAGAGTCTTTGCTCAATGACGTTAACATGTATGAAAGAGGTCAAATCAAAACATCCGTTTGTGGTTGTAGCCAAAGTTGCTTCTTAACTTTGGTCTTATTTTTCCATGAGTGTGATTGGAAAATCATAATTTGCCAAGCTATATCTCTTCTCAATGTTGAAATATCCTCCAACTTTGACTTGTTTCTTGGGATGGTAATCGATTAGATGCTTAACATGAGCGATCTTTTGAGATTAAGAGTTGCCCCAAGTTTTTCCGACAAAATCTGAAGGAACAAGTTTGATGAATCTTCATTCTTCGCCACGCTCTTTAAAAGCTTGAAATGCTCCACCTCGATGATGGTTTTGATCTTGTTAGGAAACTTGCCATACAATATGAATAATAGGAATCGCTCACAGAGGCCAACCGTTATGCTAGAAAACCAGTTGTGGTAGAGTGCAAGTTTACTCCTTAGCCTTGTTATGGAATCCAGCACACACACACAGGTATTTAAAGAGTGAACAAGAAAATTCCAGAATTTTAATGTGGAAAACCTTAAAAAGAGGGAAAAATCATGGGGCCTAGCCCAGTAAAAATCATTCACTATGTATCTGTTTCAGAGTACAAAATCTTCCCGATAATGGGATTACAATTGTATATGAGAGGAACAACAATATGTAGTTGTAATTGCTAGTGGTAGTAGAAATGCAATGGGAACAATGACCGATGATGAAGGACATCATGATGGAGACCGAGAGATTGACGACGGATCAGCGGCGGTGGTTGACGAGCCAGTGGTGGCGACAGGAGGAAGATCTTCAAGATTTAGAGCTCTCTCCTCCCTCTTGCTTTGGCCCCCCTCATTTGAGGAATGAGGGGCTATTTATAGATTGGAGGAGGTCTCTGTAAATACATGAAAATCGAACCACTCCTCTCCATGGATGATGATGATTCCCTTGATCATATGATGTATTTTTGTGTATTTGAATGCTCAAATGAAGTCAGAATTATGAGATCTTGGGCTCGTTAGATTCGGCTCATCGAGACGCTCAATTTGACTATAAACACTCTATGTTTGAGAGTTATTTAGAGATTTAACTGACATCCCAGAATTTTCAAGGATATTTTAAGCGCTTGATCTCGACTAGTTTCAACTTCGGATCAGCTTGCTTTTAGCTTCAAGATTTGTGCTTCGACTAGTAGTATTTTAAGTGTCATATCAGTAGTAAAAAAATAGTGATACAACTATTAAAAAGATTATTGTAAAAAGAAGTTATATTAGATATATAATTTTTTTTTTATTTTATAAAATTTTAATTTTAATTTTCTAGTCTTAGTCAAAAATAATAAGATCATGTTAAAAAATATTATTTTTTCATTATAAATTCTTCAAAACATAGTCAAAATATAACTAAAATGTTGTTCTCAAACAGCATAATAATGTATTTTCACACCACATTTTCGACAAATTGTTGGGTTGAGATTTTTAATTTTGAATAATCTCTAAAATGAATAATGAAAATATAGAACAACTTTAACTAGTTTTATATGAATGCTCTTTCATCTATGATATTATTACCCATCTTATTGAATCGTGCATATGATATATTTTTTGATGAAAAAAACATGCAATCATTAGAATATGCATCAAATTTTATGCATTTAAGATTTAATGCTTTTATTATTATTTTTTCATCTCATATATATTTTTAAGCAATTATGTGTCTTTGAGGAATACTTTAATCAATAACCTTAGAAATAAATCAAAAGATCTTATAATCGAGAAGTGTAAACACTTCGATTAAAATAAGTGTAAAATAAAAGATGAGTTTGAGAATATCTTATAACCAATCTATAACTTAAATTCTACATGTTTCTAATAACTTTATGAAATAACCATTATCATTTAATGGGTTTCTTTCTTCTCGTTTTGTTTGATTTGATTTGATTAAATGTGTCTTCAATAACCTTCTATATCATGTACTTTATCTCTCGCATATCCAGATATTGATGTTTCTCCTCATATTGATGGTGCATAAAATTTTTCCTAAAGAATTTTTGTTCTAACTTCTAAACTCAAAGAAATGTTTATCTCCATTTGGGTTTAGCCATCAAACTCTCATCAATTTTAATTGAACAAATATTTTAAGACAAGATAGTGTAATCCAGGAACAAAAATATCTTTGAGATTAGGAAAAATCTAAATTTAAATTTCAATGAAAATTTCAACAATATTTTGTTTGATAAAAATAACCATTGCAACTCTATAATGATTCTATCAAAAGAGTTGGACAAGGAATGTAACAAACTATTATGCACCAAGATTGTTGATTTATGCTATAAATGAGTTATATGTGTTTAAATCATCAATTTTGTATTATATGTGGACTAATATGCACTATTAAGCTTTTCAAAGCATACACATAGTTTTATTTGAATTCTACATATAACTAAATTACATAATTTATATTTAAATAGATACATTATTTTTCATTACACGCACAATATTTTATCATAAAATTAGTCATAATTAATTTTAAACCCACACATAATTACTTTTATAAATTATGTACATACAATAATATTATTTCTTATTTCTAGACTTAATCATAATATATTAACAATAGCTAGATCTAAATAAACAAATAAATAAATACCTAACATTAAGATTATTATTGAACAATGTTAGTAAATTATTACTTGAAATAAAATATTTTTTTGACAATAATTTGTTAATATATAGTAAAAATAATATCAAGGGAAATCTACATAGCACACAATTCTTATACATTTACATATCTAACACCAAAAATTTTATATGTATAAATATATCACCTTTCCTATGCTTCAAAAAAGGTGAATTTTACTTCAAAAAAACAAGAAATGTGATATTTTGTTGTAATAATAAAGATTTAGGTGTTATATATGCAAATATTTATGTCTGGGTGTTAGATATGAAAATATATAAAAATTGCGTGCTATGTATACAAATGCCCGTAATATCAATCTTGTTATAAATATAGATCTAAGACTCTCTATGATTTAAATCTTACAAAAAATACATCCACATTTATGTATAACATAAACCAAAGTCTGTACACATTTAAGACAATTTAGATATACAAAAACACTTCTTAATCTTTTAACATGAAAAATTAAACTTTTACTTGCAGAAGAACTTCTTCTCTAAAAGTAGAAGCGCTCTTGATAGAAGCTTAGTGATGGAGGTCAGAACAATTTATTAAAGACAAGTGCGAACGATCATCAATAGTTGACATGATTTTGGTGGCTAATGAGAAAAAGGTTTTCATTTGAAAGCGATCAACAAAGGCTTCAATGAAGCAGATTGAAAGCGAGAAGAGCAGTTCAACTTCTGAAGAGGATATTAGAAAATTTTAGCAGTGATTTAAATCATCATAATCGATATGAACCTTTTGACCTGGGTTCTATCTCGGTTGATCGGATGGTTTAAAGCACCCTTCGACCGCTGGGAACTTTAACCGAGAGATTTGATCGCCGCCTAAAGTCTGACTTTCTTTTCTTTCCGTTGGATTTAGCTTCTCGGAGAAGGAACTGAAAAGGGGGTTATTTCTTTGGCTTCGGCTCTTCGAGCGACCGAAAAAGCTCCAAAGAAAGGAAAGGCTGAGGGAGAAGAGAGGGAAACCCTAGGGTTTCCTATCGGAGAAGATGGTGTTTCCGGCGAGTACACCAGAAAGAAATGCAAGAGAAAGAAGGAGAAGAAGAAGGAGCAGAGGAAGAGAAGTTTTCTTTTAAGAAATATTGATTACATACTCTGTTTGTTCCCCTAACTCTATTTATACTCTCTACTTTCTTTAATATCCTAGATCTAAGATTTCTTTACATATTTCAAGAATCTTCCTTCTTTTTGAGCCATTATTTCATGCTTGTCGATCTCTTCGCTTTTGGTGAAGTTGATTTCTTTCTTGTTATTCGTTATAAACTGGTTGTATTTTGCTCGCACTTATCAAGATTCCTTCTTGTTTCTTGTTTTCGACTGTTGTTTCTTGTAATGATCTAGCTCGTGTAGAGTTATTGTTGTCGCTTAAAGTTTGAATAGCTCTGCCTCGGATATTATTGCGTGACGGAAGAGCAAATACTTCTATTCGCCATTTGTAGTGTTATATAATTAACTTTGTTGAAGACTGATCTGTACTGTGATATTAGTCTTTGTATCTATAATTTCATATATCGTTGATCGAGCATATTTATAGCTTTGTCTACTATCAGTCTGTCTTTATTTTATCTTACATTGACTTTGCTTCTTATAACTTCTTATTTTACTAAGTAAAATCTTTTAGCCAATTTGGAGATTTTTTGTTCATTTTGCTTCTGTTGTCTATCTGTGTATTTGGGTTCATATCATTACTCCCCCCCACACACACACATTGACCTTGTCAAAGTCAGGAAAAGTTCCCTTGAATTCCTCAATTGCTACCCAAGAAACCTCATTGCAAGATACCATCCCATTGTACTAAGACTTCTTTGATTCCTATCTCCTTGTATTATTATCCTTTGATCTAAAATTTTGATGGGCCTGACCAAGGGATGCCCTTCTAAGAAGTGAGTAGGCAATATCGGTGAATTCTAGAAGGTCCACTTTATAAGCCACTGTCCTATTTTATGTATAACTTTAAAAGGACCATAATACTGTCTTTGTAGCTTTGTATAGGGGTTCTTTGAGACTGAGGTCTATGGCTATAGTTTAACTAACACTAGATCATTTATATTGAACTGAAGCTCCTTCTGTGTTTGTTTTTCATTTGTTGCATTCTTGAAATTTGTAAATTTGTTCTGTAAGACCTTGTCCCTTTATGTAGTAATATTTCTATCTCTGGTAGTTGTATTACTATTATAGGGTATAACTTCAGGTGGTAGTCTATCATACACTATTTGGAAAGGAGTCATTTTTGTGAAAGTGTTAATGGATCTATTATATGAAAATTCTGCCCATGGAAGAAATTGTAACCAATTTCTGGGTGTCTCCAATACAAAACTTCTTAGGTATTGTTCTAGTGTTCTGTTTGTTACCTCTATTTGGCCATCGAATGATAAGACTCTATTAATGTTGTTCCACTTAATTTGAATAGTTCTTGCCAAAAATTGCTCATAAAGATAGGGTCTAAACTATTGCTTGTGGAATTCCATGCGCTTAGTTATATCCGAAATGAAAGTTTAGCTATATAGGTAGTTATAAAACTAGGTTGGAAGGGTGAGAAATGAGCATACTTTGAAAGTCTATCTACCATTACTAGTAATAGTTTTGTTGTGAGATTTGAGTAGACCCATGATAAAATCCATTGATACTTCCTCCCAAATGGTCCTTTGGAATAGGGGGTTGTAATAACCCCAGTGTTTTGAGTATCATATTTGAATTGTGACATAGGACATGTGGCTATGAAGTGTCATATATCCTGTTTCATCTTTTTCTAGTAGAATTGTTGAGTAATTCTGGCCAAATCCTCTTAATTCCCCAATGGCCTCCTAATGGTGTTGAATGCAATTCTCTTATAAACATATTTCTTATTTCAGAGTCTTTAGATATGACTATTCTATTTTTATAATATAACAATCTATTAGTACATCTGTGTTTGGGAAACAAACACGGACTTAATTTACTTATGCAACTCGTAGTTCGTTTAGGCTGTTTCTTCTTTAATTTGTAGCAAGTGTCAGAACTAAGTATAAGCATATAAAGTGTGTTGTGTTGAGCCTTCTGCTGTTACTTGCTCATCTGTATTGTATAATTTTCTGGATAGGGCATCAGCTGCCTTATTTGTGATCCCTAGTTTATATTCAATAGTATAATCAAAGCCAAGGAGTTTAATAAGAAACCTTTGCTATTCTGGAGTCTAAATTGTCTGTTGCATTAACTCTCTTATGCTTTTTTTTTCCTTGATGGTAAACTTGTTACCCAAAGAAAAATTATCTCCATCTTGCCATTGTTTCTATTATAGCATAGAGTTCTCTTTGCATGTAGATGCTTTCAATGATGGAGCTATTTTACTAAAAAGGGTGACCGCTTTGTATTAAAATACCAATTGTAGCGGATGCATCTGCTTTTATTATAAAATGTTGAAAAGTTATGATAGGCTAATCGGCGATGTCATTGCTTGTTTCAATTAAAGATGTTGGTATTCATAATTGACCGCTTTATCTTTCTTTGTCCACTTCATGCCACTACGATGGATATGGCCTAGATATTCTATTTTTTCTTGAATAAAAGAGTATTTTGATGGTTTAATAAATAAGCTGTGCTATTTTAGTTTTTCTAACACTGTTTGTAAATGGATTTGATGTTGCTCCATTGTATTGTTGTATATTAAGATGTCATTAAAAAAACTAATACAAATTTCCTTAAGAAAGGTTTCTAACCTATTCATCATAGCTTGGAATGTTGAGTGTGCATTTGTTAATCTAAATGACCAATAAATTCACTCATGTGTTCTGAAAGCAGTTTTGTAAATATCTTCTTCAGCCATTCTAATTTGATGATATCCTGATCGTAAGTCCAGCTTTGAAAATATTATGGCTCCATACAATTCATCCATAAGCTTTTCTAATTGGGAATTGAAAATTGTTAGATTATTTTATTTAGAGCTGTAATCCACACAAAATCTCCAAGTTCCATCCTTTTCTTGATTAAAAGTTGGAGAAGAGAAATGACCGATGCTTTATCCGATTATTCCAGCCCAAAGATTTCTTTTATAAGTTTCTCAATCGCTTTTGGAAATGTGAATATCTATAACTTTTGACCTTGAAGAAAAGAGATATGGTGGTCAATGCTCCTTTGGGGAGGTAAGTCCTTTGGAGCTTGAAATATATCTTGGTACTGATGTAATATTGCTTGAATGTTGCAGGTAAGATTTGGAACTCACTTGTTGTAGCCTCTGAAGAACTTTGGACCTCTATTATTTGTAGGTATGAGGCTATTTCATCTTTGTTCTGTAATTTGGTAAACTGGTGCAATATAATGCATTGAACATTGGATGTTGTATCTCCTTATAGTTGTATCAAGATGTCATTATACTTAAATTTCATTATCAACTTTTTGTAATCTGTTGTACATTCTCCTAGCTGTTCCAACCATTGAACTCCTAGTACCACATCTACTCAGATTGCAGGTAGCAATCGCCATACAAGGTGTATCCTTGGAGCTTGATGGGTATGTTGGAACATATTCCTGTACATTTCAAGGTTTCACAATTGCCAACCAATACTTTAAAAATATATGCATGTGTTATATTATGATCTATAAATTTAGCTAACTTCGATTGAATGAAATTATGGGTCAATCGTCAATCAATACTTATCGCTGCCAATCAATTCTTGCATTCTCAGTGTTCTAGGGTTGATTGGCCTGTAAAAGCATTGAAACTGATTTCAGGAATTTCTTCCTACAATTCTTGATTTTCATTTCGTTCTCAGGTAGTAGTCTTGATCATCATTAAAGCAAATAATTTAGATTTACAGGTATGCCCCCTATGATATTTTTCATCATAGTTAAAGCAAAGTCCTTTCTTTCTTCTTTCTTCCAACTGTGTTGTTGTCAATTTCTGGATTGGAATGTTCTGCTTGTTTATCATATTGCTGCTATGATTGGGCACTGTTGGGGTAGGCAGTAAAGGTGGTTGATATTGCTGTTGATGTTTAACTGCTGGAATTGAATGAAATCTAGAAGTTCTAGGCATACTAATCATAAGTCTATCTTCCATTAGTTTAGCCGAAATGCTTGTTGAAGAGAATCGAAAGCTTTTACTTCCTCTTAATATCTTGTCTAAGTCGATTCAAAATAACTTTGTAGAAATTGTGTGGAATACCTAAAATTTGATTAGTTAACTCCTCAAATTCATTATAGAATTCTTGAACGATTTTCTATTGTAACTTAGCTAATTCTCCTCAAGTCAGATAGAGAGGGTCCAAATCTTTGAATGACCTGTTCTTTGAATTGTGTCCATGAATACAGTCATTTGTTTAAATGCATCCATTGATACCAGCTTAAGGCAGGTCCATCCATGTATACTGAGGTTATTATGAATTTTTGGTCCTCTGATAAACTATAGTAATCAAAAGAACTGTCTTTTTGAATAGCCACTTTTGGATTTTCTCCATTAAATCTTGCATATCTACCTTAAGTCTAGTATTTTGTGTGTGTGTGGTCTATTCGGGAAGAAAATTCGTATAAGAAGAATTACACAGGATTATTGTTGTTCTTTAGAATTTGTTTCAATTTATCTTCTATAGAGATACCTTCTTGAAACTTCATTCAATATGATAAGTAATTGAGGACATTTGTTCATCGCTTTATTTAGTCTTCCCACACATTCATCTAGTATTTTTCATGTACCTTCGTTGTTGTTTGCGAGAGTCACCAAATGATAGGAACCTTTTGGACCGGGTTCTATCTCAGCCGCTGATCGATTTAAAAAATAGACTGATCTGGGAACTTTAACCAAGAGATTTGATGCCGCCTAAATCGACTTTCTTTTTCTTTCCGTCGTTGGATTTAGCTTCGGGAGAAGGAAGGGGTTATTTTCTTGGCTCTCTTGAAAAAAGCTCCAGGGAGAAGAGAGGGAAACCCTAGGGTTCCCTGCATGAGAAGATGGTGTTTCCAGTATACACTAAATAAATGCAAGAGGAAGAAGGAGAAGAAGGAGCAGAAAGAGAAGTTTTCTTTCGTAAATATTGATTACATACTGCTTCCTCCAACTCTATTTATACTTATACTTTACTATCCTAGATCTAAGACTTCTTTACATATTTCAAGAATCTTTCTTCTTGAGCCATTATTTCTAGCTTTATTCGATCTCTGTTTTGGTAAGTTAGTTTCTTTCTCGTTATTTAGTTATAAACCTGGTTGTATTTTGCTCGACTTGTCAAGATTCCTTCTTGTTCGCTGCCACTGTTTCTAGTCGATCTGTCTATGTAGAGTTATTGTTATTGTTTGAAGTTTGAATTTACGTCTCACGGATATTAATGATGATTTATTCGGAAGAGCAAATACTGCTATGGCCATATATAGTGGTTAACTTTGCGTATTATTTCATCGTGATATTAGTCTTTGTATCGTAATTTCATATATTCTCATTGATCATATATTTATGGCTTTGTCTATTATCACTGTCTTTATTTTATCTTCTGACTTTGCTTCTTGTAACTTTTTATTTTCTGAAAAATCCTTTAGAATTGGAGATTTTTTTGCTTCTTTTGTCATCTGTATTTGGGTTCATATCGATACACAAAACTCATCTTTGTAGCCATTAAAACCGCTAAAGATCATTTTCGCCGATAGTTTACAACCACTTCAATAAAATGTTGCTTAAGATAACAAATTTTATTATTGAAGATAAGCATTTCATTGTATGATCCATTTATGATATGAGCTTTTGCCTTTATTATTACTCGTTCATTCAATAAAAATCAATAAGATAATATGTTCAATTGAAATAAATGAGTGCACATCTTCATGCATATAATCTTCTACTTTACTTTATATGCTTAAGGTCATAGGGATGTTTGAAAAGGAATGCGTAAAGTGAATGTAATGTATTTAGATTTTAAGATTATTTGGTTGAGAACTATACAAATACATGTGTTTTTTTCTCTTAGTAAAATAAATGTAATGTAAAGTATTTTGGGTGGGTGACGTGCAATTTGGAGATGGCAAAATACTTTTACATCGACAGTATTTTGAAATCACCCAAATTTTGACGAATTCTAAATATATCAAAAATGTCCCTTTCAATATTATAAATACTTTACTTTAAAATTTTACTTTACACAATATCAAACACATAAAAAATTAAAATGTACTGAATTCACCTTAATTTACTTCACTTTTTTTCTCAAAATAAATAACCCCTAAATCAAATGATAATTGTCTATATTTGATCAAGTCAAGAATTTCCTTCTAACTATTAATAATGATAATTGTCTTTTAATAGAAACAATCATACAATTTATATCTATGCATATAATATAATCAAATAAACATAAAATATTAAAGGGAAACTAATATTAGGTTAGTAATTTGACATCCATGTTTGCAATTTTTATGATTATTAGTATATTTGACTTGAAAAATATTATGACTTCAACATTGCAATATAAGTGTTATAATAATTATCACTAAAATTCACTATTTATTTATAGCAAAATATAATGAAGATTAAATATTTTAAAAATGAGTTTGCCATTTTTTTCATGATTATATTTCATATATAGGCATATATATATATATATATATATATATATATATATATATATATATATATATATAAAAAAATTACTATTATTAAATTTTATTAAAAATGAAACACACATTTTCATGGATAAAATATAATTATATATATAATTATAATTTTCTTAGGTATTATATATATTTTTTTTCAAAGATATAAATAAAATTGTTATGCTGCAAAAAAAAAAAGCTCAAAGTTAATTAAAACTCGGTTACCTGCGGCTGCAAAACAAGCTGCAGCCCGGGAATTCAGAGCACATCCGTTGGCTGGAAGACCAGAGAATCCGGTAGAAAGATGAGTTTTGCTGTAGATGCCTTGAGATCCCGATCGCCATCC